>AJFL01000345.1:0-23141 GCA_000467735.1 Rhytidhysteron rufulum CBS 306.38
TGATTTGGATTGATTGTTACCAAGACTGCCAAGGGGTATTTGGTAAGGACGAGGGCCGACAAACCTAGCTAAATGACTGAAAAGCACCCGAGTTCTTGGATGAGGGATGCCGCATTCAGAAGCGGGGCTCACATTATTAATACGGATTTTGCACCACAACCAGATTTGGTGGATTCAAGTTATCTGGTTCAATTAGAGGAAGGTGTGGTCGCTAGGTGTAACCCTGTGACTTCGCCCATAATGTGCAAGGATGAGCTTTTGGGATGGTTGAGGACTTCTTTCATCACCTTCTCTCCATGATTTAATGTTTGAATCACTGGCTAGGGAAGGAAGCAGGTAACCTGGTATTTCTTTTATAGTCGGGCAGCATGATAAGGTTTCACAAGTTGAGATTTGTGCATAATATTCCTATATGATCAATGGAAATAAAGTCAATTTGCAACTATTAGAAGCGTGAGATGCAATTTGAAGTAAAGTCCTAGTAAATCAGAACATCCAGAGAATTATAGCTTCGACCGTCTCGCATTACCACAATATCATTGCCCTCACAAAGTTATAACATTATATCCATCTTCATTAGCCTCCCCAACACCATACCGACCGGTCTCAAGACTACATTCACTCATCAGCTTCCATTCAACATCTCTCAAAGACATACATACCTCCATGTCAAATTGCCCGTGCAAAGGAACCTACATCCTTCAATATACTTCTCAAGGAGAGCATGAACCTCTTTATCCGTATTGAACCGTTTCAAGAGACTTTGTGCAGCTCGATCAAGAGTACGGATCTCTTCCTTCACGAAAGCGATTACTTCTTGGACCGCTGCTTGGAGGTCACCGGTTCGGTGGAAGATGATGGGGACGAGACTTTCAGTGGCGTTTCGGGCCTAATGATTTACTGGTTAGTATGATAGATGTAAGACGTAATTGGGGAGTACTTACGATTTCTTTCTTGAGAGAGAAGAGGTCATTGACACTACAGCGGTTAGTTCATTCGCTAAAGTATGATGTGTGAACGATCTACTTACGCGCATACGATAGCGTTGGCGCACTTGATTACCGTAAATCGATCGGGATCTGACCACACGTTGTCAGGTAAGCTTTTGCCGCCCCATGAAACTCTTTAAAACGTTAGCGAATTGGATAGATGAAGAGCAAAGGGAGGAAATGTATCACTCACTCAATCAAAGTCGAGCAAACTCGAACAGCACTAGCACCCAAACGATACTCCCAAAACTCGGTAAGGGTAGGAATCTCTCCACAAAATCTCCATTTCTGTTCTTCTTCAGACTCTTTCATGAATATCTCAAGCTCGTCTGCAAGTCTTTGCCTTTGTTCTATTATAGTATATCGAGTTACTTAATTGGAAATGGATATATAATGAGTGGCATGGCACATACCGATATTGCAATGCTGGCGCAGAACTTGACCAATCCATTGGAAGTTGATGATGGAGCTAAAGGATGATTTGGGAGGCTCTTCCTGGATCCCAAAACAATATCGCATGTAGGAGATCGATTCATTGCGTTGTATTTCTGCGGCTTGGGCGTTCTCCCATAATGATCCTGTAGCGACATCGATCTCTATTGACCATGATTAGTCTAATGTAACTAATGTGAGTTATATTCCCATACCATCGTCATACGTGTTAAGCTAAGATCGAGTTAGTCAAACGCATCTCACCCAGGGAGAATTCACATACCCAAATGACTATGTAAGTGGCAACCTTCAACGGATCATATGGGTGCTTAGGCCAAAACGCCGACCCAATCAAATCGAATTCCGATTTTTTGAACTCATCAAGGGCCTTCCCTGGAGGTACGGCACTAGCTCCAGAAGTCAGTGAATGTCCCCAATCAAACCATGACACTGCCAGGATAGAGACGAACCTCTCAAGATCAGCATGCATTTCCGAACGTAGCTTGGGTAGATTATCATTGACATGACTAGGCCAATGTTGAAAAAGGGATTTCAAGTCAGGGACGAGAATCTTTTGCCCTCTAAGGGATCTGAGTAGACTTTCACGATCCATGATGAAGGATGTGGGATACTTTGGTGGTTGTGGAAGGTGATGAAGAAGTTTATGGGTTAGATATGTTGGGGAAGAGGTTTATATCTACGAGGAAACTGAAAGCCTGAGATAATATGAAGAAGTGAAGGCGTTCACAAAAAGGAATCGATTGAATCAAGTGGATAGTAAGTGAAAGGAATTTCATATAATCATTCCTCGGTAACATCTTTGAGTGATTTATAGTTCTTTCTTGAGATGTAGCTGCGCTCTACAAGAGTATGCTCTCGCATACCCAGTTCTAAGAGGTAGCTGTATCCTAGTGTAATTATCAACTACCTATTTCAGTATTTCGAGCCTTTAGGAGTGCTCATAAAAGGCCAGTCCTCTCTGATTCCCACAATCACAGCCATGCCATTTTATCAATGAGTAGTACGAAGGCTGAAGAGACCAGGATGTATAGATGATGGGCGTGACCTGCACGTTTATCCCAGATAGGTTAGTGTTCACTATGAACCAATCATATCATGGAATTCTCTCACAGCTGTTGCTTATTAAGTTTCTTGGAAACGCCTGGTGGACCTGAAGCGTGCACCTGAAAGAGAAATAATCGTGGCCGAAAAACCACCCGAACTTTTGCTATAGTAAAGCTGACGTGCATAGGTGTCATATTAAAAGGCAGCAAGAACCCATATATCTCTGCGTTCACTCCATTCGGGTAGTACATGACTTTCTATATCATTGTGCCTTCAGCCCTCGTGTTCTAAGGACTGTCAGCGGTCAGTGAACCTATTTTCACAAAGTCTTCACCTGAAAGTCGGTTTTCATACACGCCCGAAATCGGAACGAGTTTCATCATCTGAAAAATCTTGCCTTGTGACTATCTTTAGCTGAAACTATCTATAAGCAACCATTCACTCGCCTACCATGGTCTCGTGCAAAGCAATGCCCATCTTGATTGGATGAACCGACCATCATATCCCCATTCGGTGAACCGTGAAAGGCAACCTGAAAGGCAAACTCTAGAAACTTTCCTGCAGAATGATATCCACTGCCTGTTCAGCAATGGCGTAAACAGCAGCTTGGTAGTGCGAAGCCAACGGCACAGGAATCTTATCCAATGATTAGTAGAACGATCACACTTAATTCTTCCATGCCAACTCACCACACTGGCATCGACAATGCGAAGATTCTGTACACCCTTTACGTTGAGTGAGGTGTCGACAACTGTACCCATGCTTGCTGTTCCAGCTGGATGAAATACCGTAGTACCACCCATTTTGATCCTTGCATCGATCTGCTCATCTGAAGCATCCGACCCCAATTGATCAAACACTTTGGGGACTATCTCATTCGCGACCATTTCTTTTCCTTCAGGGGTCTCGAGCATGGCGCTAGAAACTATTCTCCATCCTTCACGCATGATATAGCGATCCGTTTCGGTGGCGTAATAATTGGGGTCAATGATAGGAGCTTGTGTAGGGTCATTAGATCCAAGTATTACCAAACCACGAGAGGTAGGGAGGCATCCCATGCAGTGAGTGGTTATCGATGTGCCATCCATAGGTAACTGCAGTCCGATAAGTTCACCTCCGAATACGGCATAAAAGACGCCCATCTCCAGATGTCCACGCGGTCCTTTTACTAATGGGTGGTTATCGTCGATCTTTATCACTTCACCATTCTCTTTCGAATCTCCGGCCGCCGAAACCACATCCTTCTCCAATGAAGCCTTTAGGCCTTGAGTTGGTACAGTCGTGGTAATGATCCAGTCGGCCGGGCCTCCTTTGGCATAAACGGGGTCGTTGAAACGTGGTGACCCTAGGGAAAGACCTTGTTCAGGGTGACGAAGTTTCCAGTATCTGTAGAACATCATATGATCATGCAAGTTTTTCCCGACTTGTGGTGATTCTGCTATGATAGGGATATTGTGTTGGGATAGATGCACAGGATCCCCAATTCCCGAGAGCATGAGTAGCTGAGGTGTCCGGTAGGTTCCAGCACAAAGGATGAATTGTCCCCCTGGCTTTACCATGTGCTTTGTCTTTGCCTCATCTGCAAGTTCCACACCTACAGCAACATTGTTATCAAAGATGATCCGACCAACCTGAGTGTTGGTCAAGACCTGAACCTTATCTAGAGGATACGCAACATTAGCGAGCTGCCGCTTCCCATCATGCCAATTCTCGGTGAGCTCTGCGATCCCCTGTGGATATCCATCATTGCCGTCAGGGTTATAGGAAAGGCCGAGTCTTTCCCACATAGCTCGGACGTTCTCGCGCAACGGGAATTTGCGGCCTGTGGAAGCGGCGTTTGATAAATGGATAGGGCCATCAAACCCATGCTGTGCCGGATCCGCATTGGCATCGAAATGACTTTCTGATCTCTTGAAGTAGGGTAGTAACCCATCATAACTCCAGCGCCGATCAGATACCTGCTGAGCCCATTCTTCGAAGTCATGAACCTCGCCCCGCATCCAGCCCCCTTGATTGCTTCAGTGGTGCCAGTAAATTTTCAGGCGTGGGATTACCTGAGTTGATAGCCGTAGCCCCTGATAAGGCACGAACTCCGCAATTGTATTTTGGCTTGCCATCCAGATGGATTTGAGGCACTGTCATGTAGTTCCAATCCACTTCGGATCCATGGAGTAAAGCCCCTCCCATTGGTGTTTGTGTGTGAGGATGATTCGTAACATCTGGTCCCGCTTCGATTACCAGAATTTTGAGAGGGGGTTTTCGACTTTGCAGCCTTGATGCTATAACGCAGCCAGCTGTACCGCCACCGACGATGATTATATCCGACATGAAGTAGTTGATGTATTGAAGATATGATTGTATTACCACTTTGCCGATTCCCAAAGGGTTGGAGTTGGGAGAAGAGGCCCTTTTATATTTATTAGCTACATTACCTTACACACGGACGAATAAGCTAACCTTTCAGGTCAGGCCATTAACTTCTCGGACGAGAGAACGATCGTCCAATAATCGCAAAGCAACCCCCGATAGAGATGCGCTTTTAGGCTGTCCCGTGGATTTGCATGCATCAACCAGTATGTTTGGGAAGAACAGGTACGACTGAGTGGTTTTTATATATGCAGTCTAAACCAAAACGTTTCACGGTGTGCCAATAGGAAAGCGGTAAACTACGTTTTCAGCTAGCTGCGTCTTGTAGGTACGGGATAAGCGCTAAGTCACCGATTACTTGGAAACCTTCAGTTTAGAGATTAGTCATATCTTAATGGTGGTCTACGTCTTCCAAGGTTTAGAGTACCTAATATTTTGCATGTCATTAGCAGTCATGTAGCACCGAACACGATTGACTGGCACGTGACTTACTTCGCTGGATATCGAAAAACGTAAAAAGGTTAGCAACAAGGTCGTAAGCTTGTAATATGGTCTCATTAGGATCATTAAATTGATTTAAAATTACCAGAAATACCAAGCTAAGATACAAAATGGTTCAAAGTCAGCTATTCCAGCCAGCCCTTTTGGCAAACATCAATAACAAATAGGTTGACGGGTTCCTTTAAGCTCATGAAAGCCCCCATACTATTTATATGGATGCCCTGTTCAAGATGAAATGTGTATAGCTAGCTATCTACTTTATATATTCTTGCCCAAGCGTAGGCACGTGACCAACCGGAAAACCATTAGGTACCCTGGTAGTGATGGTTTTCAATGATCTGTAAGTTGAAGGGTATAGGGAATGAAACAGAATTCATTTTACATGCACTGACGACGTTGATCGTCTTGGATAAGATGTATTGCTGGATGTTCACGATTTCCTTGGTCTTAGGGAGTGAACGTCGAAACGTTCACTTCGTGGACGCAAATTATATACTCTTGCAAAGCAGAAACTACGATAGCTTCACACGGTAATGAAAAATTTTCATTTTTTAAATAGCGCTTTATATAAACCTTCTATTTCTCCAAAGACTTATCTATACCGACCAGCTCTATCCCTTGGACCACCACCCGATACCTTCATATTGTTGGACTACCTAAGGACTCAAGTAAGTCTACCATTGGAGTTACTACTTGAATCTTCAGATAAATCTTACCCTTGTCCCTTTCAGATCTTCGATACCACAACCAAGTCCCAAAAATGTCGCAAAATTACCGACGCAACCCCAACATCCGGACAAGCATGACGCGTTCCGAGCAACGTGCTTTCGACATCGGAGAGCTCACTGCAAATATGGAGTCTTTACAAACAAACTACTGACAAGCTATTGAAGAACGGAACCAATCTTTGGAACGAGAAGTCCATCTCCGGCAAAAGATTACCCAGATGCACCGCAGTGAGCATCATCGAAGGGATCAAGCAATGTGGGATGGTTTCCACTGGGGTTACAATAACGCTACCATGCATGCAAATGAGCGCAGTCGTGGCCATGAAATTCGAGCTACGAATCAAGGTCAACTCCAAACGCCATCTACTAAACTGATGCATGACGCTCAGCATCGGTACTCCAATGGTCAAAGCCGTCACTCCGGGGGCGTTTACCCTGATGGAACTCCGGCACAGCTCCCACCTAATCAGGCTATCCCTCTTCAGCAGATTCTCCCGGTCAATCCATACGGGAATGGAATGCCAGCTACTCCGCAACAGCAGCCTCCTCAACTTCATGCCCAGGGGCGACACCAAGTTCCATGTCAGACGCAAGCTCAGGGAAAGAATCAGGTTCAAGGGCAATACCGCGCTCAAGAACAGTATCATTCTCAGGTTCAATATCAGAGTCAGAGTCAGTTTCAGCGCCAAGATCAACGTCAGGGGCAATCCCAACCTCAAAGCAGCGGCCAACATCAAGGACAACGTCAAAGCCAGCCTCAAAGTAACGCTCAGTATGGGCATGAAACCCGCAACATTCAATCCAACCACAGTCAACACGCTCGGGTTAGCTCAACAAGCCAGGCTTCTCACCAGCAACACATCCGCGCAGGCACAAATGGTGATCGCATCATCGAAGGTCCCGGGATGCACCGACGTACCATGCATGGTCCCCAGGAAGTGCTGAGTCCCGCACTAGTAGCAAGTAATACCGTCAATCCATCCATGTAGATGACCGTTCGAAATCAAAATCGTGCTATGCAGCCATATGGCAACGGCAGGAGTCCCAATGGAAACACTGAGGTGGTACAGGGCGTGTGGGAGTACCCACCTTCGGAGACTGCCTCGCAGCGTTCACATGGTCAAAGGAGGATCGATGGTCCGGCGTTTGGAAGTCAAAAGTTGCTTGGTGGTTGTGGGAATGGACCTAATTAATCTTTCATTTCCTGGGGACATGGTTATGATATGATCAGGTTTGAAAGGTATATTTTTTGATGGCGAGAAGCGTTTGTCTGGTGTAGGAGTGTGCCGTATTTGAAGGATCAGTGATATGGACTAGCTATACTATTAAAGACTTCGAAATATGATTTTTTTGAGGAACGTTGCATGTGATATCCTTATGCAATAGTAATTGTTCAAGGTGTGTGGGAATATAATAACCCAGAGGTCACGTCTGAGCATCTCCTCGATGGGGAATCGATGGTTCAGCTTTTGCGTGTAGGGTAACGATTATTCATACATATCAAGGGATTCGAATTACCAAGTGTGGCCTATTTAGATCTATTGGGTGTTGAGGTTCACTTGGGAACCAACGTTATGTGATATTCTCAGGCATACGATTTATCGATAAAAGGAATTCCATGCAAAATTCAATATTTCCGTTGATGTAAAGTAGTCTATTAATTGTTTGAGAAACATATCAACCATATTCTGCAAAATGGTAAGGCATTCAATAGGATAACATTAATCCAATCTTCTAAAAAGGGTATCGTAATTCTAGGTAAACGATACTTTCGTCGGAAGCAGGCTCCTTTCCAATGGGGACAGATGAGGATGGATGGAGGGCAATATGAATGCTAAATTAGCAGTACTAAAAAAGGAGTTCGAAACATTGTGTATATAGATGGTATATACCGGGTCACTAATTTCACAACATTGATTTCCAGAGACTACCTCATACATTTGCCTAAGGAAAGGCAGTGTCTCTTGAGCTTCGAGAGTGATTGCTCTACGGGTTTCAGGTTCAACATGGTTCTATTGAATGACAATCAAGATTTTATCATATATTTGGTGAATATGAACTCAGTGACTGATTGTAACATAAGGAATGGCATTGTTTATGTTCAAGCAACATAAGTGCGGAGTGAATGAGTTGAAATGACAATCCTAAAGTGATTGGGTTTGGAAAGTTCGATCCGGTTCCCAATTCATCCCCATAATGGATATATAAACCATGCCTTTGACTTCAAGAATTTCTCTCCTTTCATCAACCTCAAGCACAAGCATCCCGACCTCCAACATACCGAACAACCTCGCTTGCGACACTCACATTGCTTGCTCATTAAACCACTCCTTTACGTAAGTTAGCTCCGAGAGCTCTTTCACTAACATATAAACTTACCAATTCTCTCTTCCCAGGCTCAAGATCAACTCCTACAACCAACACTTCAACCCGACAAGACCTACCATGCCTCAACATCCACCATGAGCCTCCAAGAATACTGGCTCGGCAGCCTCGCCTACCTAGACTACTACGAACGCGCCATGGGCTACGGATGCCACCAATCCAACCAATACAATTACGGCGTCCAACAAGCCTACGAAGCCGGCCGCCGCAACACCCGCGACGAATTCCGCATGCGTCAGCGAGCAATCCGTCGTGCTCGCGAGCGAGCCCGTAGAGAGCTAATCCAAGAGCAAGAGCGAATGCGCGCCGAATACGAACGAGGTGCTCAGGAATCTCGTCAGCAGGATCGTCTACGTGCTGAATATGATCGCGGTGCTCGTGAGATGCAGCAGCAGATGCAACAGATGTATGGTCAGCCTGGTTACGGTCAACCTGGATATGGTTCTCAGCAGATGCAGCAGCAACTTCCGCCTCCGCCTCACGCTCCTGCTTATGGCCAGGGTTATCCTCAGGGTTATCCGTCGATGTCTCAATCTCCTTATCAAACTCAGCAACAGTACGGTACTGCGACACCTCGTGCTCTTCTTCCTCCGCCACCACCTCAGACTCCCTATGGATACCAGAGCCCCGCTCCACAAGCTGCTATGCCCGCCTTTGGCAATGGAAACATGGGCTATCAGAACCAAGGTAGCAATTACCCTGCTCATAATCCTTCGATGTCACCAGGTTTCCAGCCTCCCCCTATCAATGGTCAAGGTTTCAACTCTTCAATGGCTCCTGGCGGTATGAACTTCATGTCTGGAGGCATGCCACCTCAACAAGGTAATGGTGCTGGTGCTGAATACTACGGCGAAGAGGAACTTCGAGGTCCTGGTGGTCAGCTTCTTCTCGAGGGACCGCCTGGCCCTAGCCGTACTCCTGGTAATCAATTAGTACGCCGCGGATACTAGATTAATGGTTCTCGGGATGATGGTATCAGGGCCATTGGCGCAATCAATGACAGCAATTACTGCAAATTCGACAAGACAATTTCTTTAGGATCTAGGAGATAAGCCGATATGTTGTAGGTCTCTTCCAGATCATGCGGAGAAAGGTATACATCTCCAGGGTTATCAAGTGTTCCGGTTTCTGATCTTTTCAATTTCCTATGTTTGGGTCTGGGTAAATTAAATAGCGAAATCTAAAAAAAAAAATATAATGAAATTTGACTCTTCAACCTATATGATAGCTTGTGCATTTGGCGGTGATGCTATACCAGAGACGATGTTAAGTGGCTGTATCGTGAGGAAAAATGTCGACCTCCCCAGCTCACGCAATGCAGGAGCTAGTTCCTCAAGATACATGAACTCAAGGATGCTTGTACCCCAACCTAATCGAGAATTCGTCAACTGATGTAACCTGAATTGTTATATTATAAAGAAAATACTCACCTCCAATAAGTATTTGATGAAAACTTCTCACAACATCATCCCCAAACGTTCCGCCGATAGGAAAAGCCTCAAAAGCGGGGTTATCACCTCCAACCATAGCAAGCTTCTTATCCCAAAGCCATTCAGCTACTTCATCACCTGAATCAACACCAATGCTATAACTGTCTCCATAAGGAAGGACGTTCTGGTCTTGTTGGCTCAAGCTGAGGTATTGGCGACCCCATCCAGTACGGATGAGGAGGATATCTCCTGGTTTGGACCAATTCCCCGTTAGACCTTGCCAGGTAGCGACGTTATTGAGGTCATTTGCCGTTATGGTTTGATTCTATCCAGTATTAATACGGACTTCGATGTGACGAAAGGAGAGGGAAACTTACCGTAAAAGCGTTGATGGTTACATTGTGAGCATCGGCCCAAGCAGCATAATCGAGAAGTACACCTCTGGCAGTAATACCTTTCTGCGCAGCCTGCTGAATTCCCAACACCTTCGTTGGCGCATGACCAATTACATCACGTCCATAGTCTTCAATCAGATTGTTGTAGAATTGATACGTGGCAGGGTCGTTGTTGGTTGAGTAAGGGAAATGACGTAGTCCGTCGATTTGAGTGCTGATTTGAGTATTCATCGTAATAACATCATCGGTAGATCCGTCTTGAGGTAGGAAAAGATGAGTTAGAGATTGCCGCGATTTCAATATCGGTGGATGCGGAATATCTAGTTCCAAGTTTAAGTTGAACGATCTGCCAAGCTGTATTTCTTTGGATGCCGCGAGAATGGTGGCGTTGGTAATATGGTTGAGAGCACCATGAACATCATCTCGACCCTTAAATCCCAGAATTAATGATTTAGTCGAATGTGGAATACATCTAAAACTTACCCATACTCCCCAGGCTGCTTTTGAAGGGAATGAGCTGTCCAACGGAAGGTTGGCATAGCTAGGCCAGTTGGCGTATGGGTCGTTCCCATCTTGCTGTCTCGACGATAAGGAACTCATTTGTGGTATAGTTGCTGCACTGATGTATTGTGAAGACCACAAAGCCACCAATGCAAAGTTAGTTAGCATGGGTGTCATGTTCAAGATTGAAATAGATGAGGCAATGCTAGGAGCGAAGCCATATTTATACTTCGAAAGTCAACCCTGTGCAGATAGTCAGGCCGGATAAACCATTAAAGACGTCATATGCCATTGACATCCATGAACTTCAACCGACAGGATACCGACACGCTGGTAGCCTATCGAGTTTCAGGCTCCTTTCTGCCCTGCTTTAACGCCATACTGAATACACCTGATGGAGGTGTTGAGAAATTGGTCTAACTCGTTCCAGGGAAATGGCGAGTGGTCGTCAAACCCAAGTGCATAGTACAGAGTACATCTCTCGCTTCAGCAAGTTTTGACCCAAGCATCGGAGTATAAAAAGGTCGGTACGCATTTCCTCGCATTTCGCAACGGAATAGATCGACGGAATTCCTCGTGGAACTCGCTAAACGTTTTCCTCTCATGCCGGAATGATTTGAAATCCAGAAGTCAAAAGAAACCTGGCAACGTGGACGTCACCCAGGGTAGCTTTGGGGCTTATTTTCATCAAGTAATCCAGAGCAACATTGAATAATGAAGAGCCCAAAGACTTCAAGTCCGTAAAATGTAATTTCATAGAGCGTAGGTGGATGGTTTGAAGGATGAGGCGGAAAGCGGGGTTGGCGGGGCTCGTTGACATGGGAAGCCTCGTGAACGTAACTTTCAGGATTGTATGATATGGGGTGCTTCAACAGTTTCAGAAACACGGGAAAATCGCTAATTTCCTGAACATGCAATACCAAAGCCTAGTTTCCATACAATCTTCGTTGATTTGATACTACCTCGAAAAGTTCCGAAATTCTATTACGTGATTGACCATTCACCACACCTCACAATCTAGATGGGAGCCCTGTATGGATTTCTCATATAATTGTTATGTACTTCCGACATCTCACCTAATAAAGGTTTGTCATTTATATCATTTCAACCTTCGATGGGGTTACTAGCTCGCACTCATAGAACAAGCACCATTCACGGAGGATTACTAGAAATAACTACGCATGAGACGGTCCGATATATACGCTGATAATCGAGGTTTGAGGCTGAAGAATGGCGTCTTTTTACTCATATCCTCCCTGGGCAAATATTGATTATCACCCACATTGATATGTGGTGATGATTCTCGCCATCACCAATACCTTATTCCAAATTCCACAATTACGAAGGAACTCATCTTCATTTCGTTATGCTACGCATCGTCACCCAAACGCAAAAGAATATCAATAGTCCTCGAGATTCATAGGGTCATCATATTATAGAGATACCGCAACCTTTCACATTATTCCTAACCAAAATACCATGATCATATCTTTCGCTCCGGAAAATTAGACTTCCTCCATGTAATGATCTCACGATGACTGTATCAGGTCATTTACAAGCGAGCTCCCTGTGCATGGTCCCTTCATCGCATGTCCAATTATCCAGTTCCCCAGCCAATCCACCTATTCCTCCTTGATGATGGTACCTTGTGCCATAGTCTGAATATTCTGGATAACAGCCTCCAGCCTCATGACCTTCTCCTCTAGCGCATCCACGGAGTTAATGAGTAGGGCATTTTCGGTTTCCAAAGCGGCTATTTTCTTCTGGGCTTGTCGGAGGTTCCTTTGCGTTGCTTTAAATAATACTTTCATCAGCCTATAGGACTTCATTTGAGGAGGCGCAGTGGGAGCATTTACCTTTGATAGTCTTAGGGTCTATTCCTCTGCACGACTTTCGAATGTGGCTGACGTCGGTATCATATTGCTCGAATATGGATATAGTTGTCTTGACGTAGCTCTTGAGCATGGCAGATAGTGCCGCGTTTTCGGCAAGTTTTGTGGAGAAGGTTTTGGGCTCATCGGAGTCCATTGCGAAGATCTTCGGGATATTCGAGATAGATATCTAGATACTGGATGTGAGGATGGAATTTTGATTATGTCGAGAGTTGGAGAAAAGAACTGCAGGTCGATAAGGACAAGCATTTAGCAACAAGTAGATGTTTATAGGATTTCCCTAGAACTAAACGATCATGGTTGGCTACCTACGTACTCCGAATGCACCGCTTTAAAGCCCTCAAGACCAGTGGCATGGTCCCAAAAAACCAAAAAGATTGTGCACGCTAGAACATCAAAAGGATGCATGAGATACTTCGCTAGTATTCGGGTAAGATGATAACCATTACTACTTACAATTAATGTTTACCATCATTATGATCATATCTCTTTCCCCATCTATATATCTTCTAGTCAGCACAATGTCAATTCTCGAGGAAGTTCCACCAATAAGAACATGTTTTCGGATTCTTTTTCTTCATGATCTTGGAGGATCGAACTTTCTGGCATACTCAACCACGAAGACATCATTAAACTGAAAGACGTATGTATGGAGAGATACGTAGAGTATTGGTCATGTCTTGCACGGAAGGGATGGAGGTGAAGGATTTAGGTTGATGGAGGAACGCGTCCTCGGGAGGAAGGTTTACGCGTTCCTCGCTTAGATAGGGCAGGGCACGTGCGCTAGATCACGTGCTTCCCAGGAACCCACACCCACCTGGGCATAGCGCGAAGGGCTTTGTTCATTAGATCAGCACGCTGCATGGTTCGTGTAGAGACTTCTGGAGCGTCTACCGCGATTATGTGTTCATCGTCATCGTATGTCATTGCTTCTCAGAAATTCCAGTTTCCCCCATGATTTCCAATCTTCAAGGCGCGTTCATTAGTTAATTATGGTACTTAGGAGGAAAGTTATGCAGGTGCCCCAAAGAATGTGATATGGTGAAGAAAAGGAAAAAGCTTCCAGAAACGTCTGGTTTATATTCTTAATTGGCTAGCCGGGCAAGATGTGGTGTTCTATAGATTGCAAAGCGGTGAAGACGTTTTGACCTTCTTTTAATGTTACGTCATCAATCTTCCAATTTTTAGTTGAGATGATGAATAGCTTCACTTCCGAAATATGAACCAAGAATTGCTATCTTTACTTATACCTCTAATCACATGTGAGAGAAAAGTTTTGCTGCAAGATATTGTAGTCCTGATTTTCCCTTGACGAGGTGACTGGGGCGAGTTCAACTTCTAAATTTTATACTCTTTGATATACTGCACGCAATTATTCGCCATATACACGTAATTATAAAAGAGAAATGATTTTGGCTTTTCTTCGTATCCCATTCTATTTCTCTATGCGTACTGAAAACCTCCCCCTTTCCATTTCATGTCTTACTAACCAATCTTTTCCTCCGACCTTTTCACTTAATCGAACGACTTGAGGGAGAATAGGAGAAATTGAGCGAAGATTACGAGATACGTAACAAGCATAGAAGCAGGGTTAAATTTCCAACCGAAGAACCTAGAAACACTACATCCAAACCATCTTCCTGTAACCCTTCACCGAAAGCAAAACCTATATACATCACGGATCACCACCCACACTCCAAGGATCACTATCATCATTACAAATAGCACGTTTAACCCCCTTCCTTCCATCCATCCCGCTCTTCCTTCTCGGCGGAAGCATGGTATCGATTTCCATAGTCCCAACGCGAGCCCTCCTATCCATATCCTGGACCTCCGTTACATCGACTTTGCCATCACACCACATAACCCAACCATCCAGATCGACAGTCTTGATCGCGAAATTAATACCCATGTAAGGCTTCGTGGTACTTGTCCCATTGAAATTCAGCCCACAAAGCCGTTTCCGTAGGTCATCGTTTCGTTCCGGGAAACAATCATTCTTGATATTGTAGCTGTATATTTCATTCCCATCATCGTCTTCACGACCCCCTCCCACAGCAGTATAATTCACATACTCGAAGTTGAAAACAGGTTTCCCGGGCAAGGAGGTTTTATTATCTGCAGCGATCGGGGTTGTGAAGTTTTGGTAGATATCGCAGTTCTCGTATTGGATGCATTCTTCGGAGATTGCGAAGTCGACGTGGGGGAAGATGGAAGGGAGGATTTCTAGGCAGTTTTTAATGCCGACGGAGAGGTTGAGACTGTGTGCGAGTTTGGAGAGCTTTTCGATGTAAGTTATGCTATCGGCTTCGGTTATTGCTGGGGTGAAGGTTTGGATGTTGGCGTAGATGTCTAAGGTATGTAAGATATTTTCTTCTTCTATTTGGTTTGGGGGCATTGAAGGAAGGGGCAAGAATATACCAGTATTATCCGGCTCAATGGCATCACAACCCTTCCTCTTAGCCAGACGCACTCTCTTCTCAATCTTCTCAAACACACTCTGCTTCCGAATATCCAAGTACCTTTCCCCAGGCCACTCATGCAATTCATTCCCCAACTCCTCTCTCGTGAACGTATTATAGTCATCTCGCCATTTTTCGGCCGTCGCAGCGCTGAAATAACATACCACTTTATGGCCTAGGGATTGGAGGGTGGATATAGCTTCGGCGGTGTTGTTAAAGAGGTCAATTTCGAAGATTCCTTTGGCGGGGACGATGGTAGGGTTATAGGAGTCGACAACGGGTTTGCCGGTTAGGATGAATTGGTAATTAGACAGTTGGGGAGGTTGCCAGATTTGGGCAGTTGGGGCTAAGGGGGTTGCGGTTGTGAGGGAAAGGAGTGGGAGGAGTGATAGGGTTGACGGTTTGGTGAGTAACATCGCTGCTGATGAATTGTAGAAAATACGAAATGCCCAAGAAGAAACGAAATTAGAAGCGAACTTGACCTTATGTGAATGAATAAGGGGGTTTTTATTAAAGTTGAGAAAGATTCCATTTCTCGTAGTACAATGTTATTCAATATCCGGTCCTGCGGAGGTGGATCTGGGGATGGTGGGATATGGCGATATTTCTTTGCGTTAATTGAAGTTGAGAATGAAACCTTATCCACACTTACCATCCCAGATTACCTACCCATACCAATGATAGAAAATCGACCAATGCTAGGCCACTCTTTAACCAAATAACGCGACTTCAAGGGTATATCGAAAGAGCAGCAACAGTTACATCGCAGGAATCCTATAGTGGTAATAGGGTTAATGAGGAAAGTGATAGACATTGCTGGGTTATATTGTTGAGGTTCGGCTATATGGATATGGATTCGAATTAGAGAACGGCAGGGTTGTAGTACCCGGTATTATCCATATATTAAGCTTCTTTTTGAGATGCAGGTGTGGCAGGGTCTTTTTAGATACGCGGGAATGAAATGCAGGTGACCGTTCGTGGATGAGCTTCATGGATAATTGATGGATTGGTTCGTATCGACACGCGGAGGTGAGGGTAAGGTGGAAGAATAAGCAGCCTTGAAAGCGAAAACATCGCAATCGTACTATCTTCTTATCGGTGGTACGGGTAGGCTAGTATTTGAATGAATGTAACTTCAAATACGGTGTTGGATTCAATGTTAGGAGAAGGATTTCAAAGTGAGATGAAGGGGTTGGGGTTTAAAAGATCAGCGGAACCCCGTGAGATCTAACACCTTGGCTTGCACGTGTTACCCAAGGGTCGGTGGTTCCGCCTCAATCTTAGGTAATCAACTGCCCCTCCTTTCACGACCTCAGCCTTGTTTCGCCTCTGCCATCGTCCTATTTCAGAGTAGTCCAACACTCACATCATTACTACTTTTAACAGGCTTGCATATCACGTTTCAAAGTTCCTACATGATTGCTCAGGCGTCCCATCTCTCGGCACCCGTTTCAGCCAATCACAGCGATTCATCCTTCGGTCATCACAACACAGCCACTCGCCACCCAATCCGTCATTCTATTTTTTGTACCTCCGACTCCACAAAGCGTCACGTCATGGCAGTGCTGGGAGCCTTAGAACCTTACTGTAACGTTGATGGGTTGGATGATACTCTAACGACCCGTGTATAGTATCCGATAATAGATCTAAATGTAGGATTTAAAGTTGATTATATACCTTGTGAATTCCCCGCTAATTCCCTGCTTCGAATTTTTTTGCAATTATCTCACCCTCCCTACATGGGTGAAATTTGGAATTGTAAATCTATACATAATGCGTTTCTGGCTTTTACTCACCTTCCTCTTGATAACCGTATGGAGTGTCGCGGCTTTAGATCCGGACATCGTACAAAGGCAGAATGGTGCTTCTTCTAGTTCTAGTTCAAGAAGAAGGACTTCATCTTCTTCCAGACGGTAAATTCTTTCTTATCTTTAAAATCTAAATCTATTTTCTAATTACTACTTAGCATATCAACCTCAACACGACGTTCATCGACTCCCACAGCTTCATCAACTCGCTCAGCATCAACCACCGATACCTCCCCAACACAAACCGGCATTCCATCTTCAACCATCCCTTCTACATCCCCAACCGCAACCACAACCACTATCCCAGCTCCACCCTCGACATCTGGACTCTCTCGCTCTGCAAAACTAGCCCTCGCAATCGGTATCCCGGTAGCATCCATAACCCTCCTCAGCGCAATTACCATATTCTTTCTCATCCGACGAAGGCGACAAAATAAAAGAATACGTAATTCAACCATCAGCGGTGCGGACTCGTTAGTCAAAGACCCCAGTCCTGAAATCCACGCCTATAACGATGCTCCTGAACCGGTTGAACTGCCTACGAGGAAGACCGGAGATTCTGATAAGAGTTCGAGAAGTGCTCGGAGGTTGAGTGGTTGGTTTGCTGGGTTTGGAGGGGGAGGGGCTGCGAAGGATAAGAAGGGAACGTATAAAGTTGCGCCTGGTGGAGAGGAACCACAGGAATTACCTGCATAAATGAATGGGCTTGGAAGTTTTGAGTTCGGGAATTTGAGTTGGAAATGAGAAATGCGAAAGCGATGTATATACCCAAGAAGATACCCTAGTGGCGTCTTTTCCTTTTTAACTCGATGGATTTTGGCGCCAGATTGCATGTTGAGCAGTATTGAGCCATACATTAGACATCAAGAATGATTCAAATGATATTTAAATTATGACTTCGAATAAGGCATCGTGCGCGCAGTAAAGGACAGCTTAAAAGAGTCGAGTGAATTGAATGGGTTAAAAATAGTAGCATCTAGTATGGAATTTACGCGACCATGATGAAATGTTTGCATCGGAGAAAAAGCAAGGGCCAAATTCTTGGGGACGACGTCATCCGATCATGTCACGCAACAAATTCAAGTCATCTACACCAAAACGACAACTTCCCAATGCTTCGGCCTCTTCCCCTTCGACCCAATTCTTGAGGGAGCACTTCGATCTTCCTCCGCGCATGATATCACGACTGAACAATCATGCCTGGCTTGGTGCGAAAGCTGCTTATCTTCGCCGCAGTTGACGGTCTCGTCTTACAACCAGCCCCACCACGAAATCATCCACCAACAACACAGCAAGCCATCAAGATCGACTATAAAGGCAATGTTGCACCTCTGCTTAAGGACAGACGTGAAGAGGATACTGCGCCGGTAGCATTGGAGGTACACGGTATCGTAGGTATCGACGCCCGTCTCCTTGGAAATCTATGACGCGTAATGTCTATCTATCGAACTACTACTAATTTTTATTCAGGTTTATTGAAAGTCGCATCGAATTCCTTCCTTATATCCATCTGTGGTCGTGAACATGTTGCGCAAATACGTGGCAAACCAATCTACAAAATCACCGATGTAGCCCTCATACCCCTCTCCTCCCAAGCTGATGCCGACCAAGTCATTGTAGCGACCAAGGAACATTTACAAAGGCACAAGGACACATTTGAGTTGGAGGCTGAAGATGAGAGTAGTGAGAGTGAAGATGCTCCGAGTGTGACGGTGGATTCATTGGATGAGGAAGTAATCACGACCCCACCCAAAGAGGAGCTGCTGGACCCCATGACCGCTCAGCGAGGAACAAAACCTAGGAGAACAAGTGTTGCTGAAGACGTTATAGGGCGCAAAGGTGTCTATGGTCGCTTTGCAGACAAATGGTTTTCCAGGCGAGGGTGGAGCGACGAACGTAGGCGAGCACAAGGTTTAAGTTCCGAGGAGGATCTCAGCAAGAAAAAGTTGGAGCAAAATGTCGAGTCAACTTTGCCAAAGGATGAAGAGCAACCCACAAGCCCCACAAACCCAAGAACTTTACCTCTCCTGGATGCCGACAAAGAAGATGCCAAGCCAGCAGTTAGCCCGGAAGAAATCCCAAAGGCTTTAGAAACACCAAATGATAGTAATACGGTCGCCTTGTTACCAAAGATTCTCAGAACTGCTAAGCTTTATTTTGCATCTGGAAATTTCTTCTTTTCCTATGATCACGATCTTTCTAGAGGAGTCGGGGCTCAAAAGTTTGGATCTAGCCTCCCATTATTCAAGCAATATGACCCACTGGTAAACCCCCCTTTCCGCGCCCCGCTGAAAATTCATGTTAATCGATTTACTAGTTCTTTTGGAATCAGCATATCATGAGCCCATTTATTGAGGCTGGACAACATTCTTTCATACTTCCTGTCATTCAAGGTTTTGTGGGGCAGAAAGCATTCAGCATCAAAGTTACTGATGAAAACTCAAACAGTGCAGTAATAGATCCATCAGGACCAGACGATATTCCACTTCAAAATATTCGAAGTAATTCTGATTCGGAAGAAGAAAAGGATGAGCCCACTCCTAAAGATGATGTAGGAACTCGTGATTTCCTTCTCACTATTGTATCTCGCAGATCAATCATGCGTGCTGGACTTCGTTACCTTCGTCGTGGTGTCGATGATGAGGGCCATGCAGCGAACAGTGTTGAAACGGAGCAGATTCTTTCATCACCAACTTGGGATACCACCGAAACCAAAATACAGTCGTTCACACAATTCCGCGGATCAATACCACTCTTCTTTTCTCAATCACCATATAGCCTCAAACCACAAGTCAGCACATGGGGATCTCCAGAAACCAACTCCGAAGCGTTCAAACTTCATTTCTCCAAGCTTGCCGCTCGTTATGGCTCCATCTACTGCTCGTCACTGGTTGATAAGCATGGTACTGAAGCAAAGATTGGTGAAGCCTATCAAAGACACGCTGAACGTTTGAATTCGGATGGTGGTATTGATGGTAAAGGAACACCACTCAACTTTGAATGGTTTGACTTTCACTACGTCTGCCGAGGGATGCGTTTTGAGAATGTCTCGATACTGATGAATACCATGGCACCTTTTATGAAATCTACCAGTTGGACGGTGATGGAGAATGACCAGGTGGTACAGAAGCAAACCGGCATCGTTCGAACGAATTGCATGGACTGTCTCGACCGAACCAACGTTGTACAGTCGGCATGCGCACGTACGGCGCTCGAGGCTCAACTTTCAGCGCAAGGCTTTTCGATCGATCTTCAAAATGATCCTAGCACGTCATGGTTTAATACTCTCTGGGCCGACAATGGCGACGCAATATCGCGACAGTATGCGGGAACTGCGGCGCTCAAAGGCGACTATACACGAACACGAAAGCGTAACATCAGTGGTGCACTCACCGACTTTGGTCTTACTCTCAACAGATACTACAACAACATTGTCAATGACTACTTCGCGCAAGCCCTCATAGACTACCTGCTTGGACGCGCGACGGATTCCATCTTTGAAGAGTTCGAAGCAGACATGAAATCGTCTGATTATTTCATTGACTTGCGCAAGGTACGACAGGCCGCCATTGAACGTTGTGCGGGAATCGTCATCGAGAACGAGGAAGAGAGTTTATTGTCGGGTTGGACGCTTTCATGCCCGACGTCAGCAAACTCGTTGAAAACAGCGACTTTTGAGGAGAGTGTCTTGCTTCTCACGGAGAAGGCTCTCTATTTCTGCCGACTGGATTGGGGGACGGAAAAAGTGCGAGAATTTGAGAGGGTGGCATTGGAGAATATTGAGGGTATGGTGGAAGGAGTATACATCACCAGCACCTTGGCACAACGGCATACCGACGCGAAGCGAAATTTTGGCTTTGTGGTCAGGTACCGAGCGGATGAGGAGCTGGGCCTGGTGCGAAGGAACACTCGGAGCCTGGCTAGTGGGGCAGAAGGGAAGAAGTCGGCGAAGGCCAAGGCGACGGACGATACGGGACGGTTCTTGGCTTTCAAGGCACTTCCGCCTCGGTCGACGATCAGTGCAGGTGACGCGACGGAGCAGCAGCCACTGAGCGAGGTTGAGATGGTTCGGACGGTGTGTGAAGAGATCGCGAGGGTGGCGAATCAAGTGGATGGCGGTAGGAGGAAGACGGAGGAAGGGGAAGAGAGGAGACTGGAAGTGGAGGAGAAAGACATCATCTCGTTGGCAGATGCGAAAAAGAGTACTGGGTATCTGGAGCAGTTGGGTTACTCGTTGAAGAAGTTGGTTTGGGCATGAGGGCGACTGGACTTTTTTTTTTTTTTTTGGGTGGAGACACACTAGTAATAAGGAACGAGGATGAGAAGAGGAAGAGAAGGATGAGGATGAGGAAGGAGCACGCGATGCTATGATTCTATGTATACATAATACCACACGACTACTCTACTTTCTGGAGTTCTGGACGCATGTAAGTCTGTACAGTAGGAAGGGGAGTATCAACACATGATTATTCTAGAGTAGAGAAGCACACGTATGCCCAAATCTAAGGGATCTAGAAGTATCGTGACCCAATTGTTTCCAAAAGTCCAGGTTGTTCCACGACGCAAGTATCGTGACGAGCAGAGAAAAAAAAAAGCGGATGCGGATACGAAGGGGATGGGATCATGGATATGGGATGAGATGAGCACGGGAAGAAGCCTGAGTCAGCAACGCGGAAACCAGGTCGACCCCGCGAGTCACGGCGTCCCCGTGGTGGTGGTGGATTGTCTTCTCTTCTTCTCCATTCCGGGTGCCCCGACCGACCGACCCCGACCAGTCAATCTCCATCAGCTCCGGGGGCCTTTCTTTTGCTCCACTGTTTTTTTGGGGCCCGGCGCGTGTTAAACAGGGCCGGGCGACATCCCACTCGGCACTCCCCCGAATTGATCCTACCGCCTGCCTTTGACCCCAAGCTTCTCCGGTGTGGACTTGTGGGTGTGGGTGGTGGACTGTGGGCGGTGGGCGGTGGGCGGACACGCGAGGGTCGGTTGGCTGGCTCGCTCGTCGTCGCACCACCCACATCACACCCTTCAGCCTCCACCGCGATTTCACGTGCTGGGGAAGAGAAAAAAATCTGGGCGCGTTGGCTAGGCTGGATTGGGTAGTGTATCCGACAGGATTTTCATCGTGTTTCTTGGTTGTTGGAGAGTTCGTGGACGGGGACTGGGGACGGAGTATGACTATGTACATATGATATGTAATCAAAGGATGAAACACGAGGGCTTGGGTTTCTGGTGTTTTGTGTTGCGTATGTTGCGTATGTTGCGTACCTTGCGTATGTAGGTACGGAGGAAATCCGTACTCGGGTGAGAGGAGATTATCTGGGTTTCCGTGTTGCTTGCTTGATTGCTGTGAGATTGATTAATTGATGGCGATCACTGATTTTCCTTGGATTTTTGGGTTTTGGTTGGCGGAATTCTAATCCTAACAAGGGTTTTTTGGTGGCTGACCGGTTATTAGTTGGTTGATGCACGTAATGGGCTTGCCGTCGTGGCTTTTGTTCTAATTGTTTTCTACGGCACGGCGGTGTAAGTGTAACGATGGATGGATGATTGCTGATGATGGTTCGTGTTGATTCTGCGTTTGAGCTGACTAGGGAATGCAACTGTAGAGGGGCAACATCAACACCACCATCATCATCATCATCATCAGCATCACTGTCTATCCATCTACATACCACTACTCCTTCATAGTGAGAGAGAGCGAGAGAGTGACAGCGAGAAAGCCCCCATCTCCAGAAAACACCCCACAATCCATGTGATTGATTCCGCACCTTCCGACCCACACGATCATCCAATCATCCCCCTGGGGTCACCCATTCTCTCCATAATTCTTTTTCTCTCTCTCTCATTCTCTATGCTCTGGCCCCTTGTCTTGTCTTGTCATCGTCGGTCGCTGCTCGCCTCGGTCGGTCAGCCGTAGGTAGGTAGTCGTGGAGGAGAAGGAGTGATTTTCAACAACGTGACTTTTTCTGGTCTTCGTACAAACCATTAATCGTCAACACCCATGTCGTGCATCCATGAATAGACCTTGGCGTTTTTCAGGGTTAAGAGAGATCTCATGCTAGGTACAGCCTCTTTCGCCTCTTTCTCTCGTCTTGTCCCTGTCGGGCCCTGTCGCCAAACCAACCAACCAAGCATGACATCGGCAGGTACATGCAGATAGACAGACAGACAGACAGACAGACA
>AJFL01000346.1:0-32086 GCA_000467735.1 Rhytidhysteron rufulum CBS 306.38
AAGGACAGAGACGAGGGGTGGCGAAGGGGGGAAGAGATGCAAGATGAAAGAAAGAGAGAAGACAAGAAGAGCAGAGGCGCAGAGCGCAGATATAAGCCCGGCCTGGGGATGTTTGTCGGGCACAAATTATTTGGTGGGTTGATGGATGGGCAATTGGTGGGCTCCGACTTGAACCCTTGGCTTGGTTTTTTCCTTGGTCCTTGAGAGGCAGATCCTGCTGCTGCTACGGCCAACGCCCGCACAAAGACGGTCATCAGCATGTTACATCTCTACCTACATGACATGCAGCCGGTTGGCGGTGAGGAGAGCGCGAAACGTAATCGTCACAGCAAAGCCCGCCATGTTATCTGACATTTTTATTACTGTTATTATTGTGCATGCTGCACCCGAACTGTCTTGTCCTCTCCCAGGCGCTTGGATCAACCGCTGCTCTCCATTTACGGCGATGATGATGTTGGCGGGGTTGTCGCATCCTCCATCCTCGTGATGCTCTGCTGCTTTTGTGCCCTCGACCTTCATCAGCCGATCCCCCTTTGGCCCAATTCACCATGCCAATGCCAATAACGCCCTCGGCAGTCCGTTCTGTCTTCTAACCTGCCCGCTGTCCGTCAATAGATTGCTATGCCTATGCTGAACTTGGTACGTAGTTGCTGGTCATGGCGCAGAGATAACGTTCGGTACCTCGTTAAAATAGCTCCCGCCGCCTCCAGCTCTGATCCTTCAGACTGATATCTATCTCTTCTCTCCGCCGCCTGCCAACTTTTCTTGCTCCCTTTCCTTCCACCCCTTCCCCTACAGTTGTTTGGCCAAACTATAGCAGGCTGCCATGGACATCAAGGGCAAGCAGCCCACTACGTGGGACGAGTACGAAAGCGGCGGTGTCCACCGAGGCTCTGTAGACTCCGTTGGGAGTCGCGTGCATTGGGATGAATTGGAACGGAGGCCCAGCAACCAGAGCGGCTCGACTCCGCTTGCTGGCTCTCCTGCCAGAGAGTATGGAGACATCAATCTTCGCCACCGCAGGTAAGGGGAAATTTTCTTTGCTCCCGTTCGTCTGGTCGCATGGAGAGACTGCCGCTGGTAACCGAGCTAACGAGCTACAACCAGATCCTCAATGTCTATGCGTCTCAATGCCTTGGGAGATGCTGGGGGAGTGAACAGCATCAATAATTTCGCGCGATCATGGACACGTGCCGCCGGTTTCTTCGAGATCACACCCGTCCGACCCTCGTTTCGATTAGAATCCGACGATGAGCGCGAGTCAGATGCCGAACGATTCCCTCGCACGGGACTGTCCCCGTCGCAAGAACCTCGCTCGCTGCTAAGACATGCCCTGGAAGAAGAAGGGAGGCGCCCATCGGACAATGCCATCCAGGACGAGGACTTGGGTCCTACTGAGGAAACACAATTGCTACCAGACGGCGTGGAGCAAAGAGTACGGGAACGAAGGTCATTTAGAGACGACAGCATATTCAGCATTGAGCCTTCATTGGCCTCACCTTTTGGAGGCAGCTATGGGACAACATACAGCAGCTTGTCTGCGCGGGTCAATGAGTCTTCTATGCGACATGCCGGCCGGCTATTTAGGGAACAACAGATGAAAGGCGCGACAGAGCCAGAGCAGGATAGGGAACCACTGCTTGTCAAGCAGATTGAAGAGGATGGACATATCATCAATGTGGTTGTCGGTCAATCCACTCTCCCGCAGACCATCTTCAACTCCGTTAACGTTCTAATTGGCGTGGGATTGCTAGCACTTCCCCTTGGTTTCAAATACTCGGGATGGATAGTGGGAATGCTCTTCTTTCTCTTCTCCGCCGTGGTAACTTCATACACCGCCAAACTGCTCGCCAAATGTCTAGACGTAGACAGTTCACTGATCACATTTGCGGATCTTGCATATGTCTCGTTTGGCAACAAAGCTCGAATCGCTGTTAGCGTCCTCTTCTCCCTTGAATTGCTAGCGGCCTGCGTCGCTCTTGTCATTCTATTTGCAGACAGCCTTGACGCTCTTATCCCAGGCTGGGGAACACTATCCTGGAAGATTGTTTGTGGCATCATCTTGATACCCCTTGGCTTTCTACCCCTGAGGTTGCTATCATTCACCAGTGTTCTTGGAATCTTGTGCTGCTTTGGAAGTAAGTTGATTATTATATTCGTATCATCACCAATTGGAAGCGATATACTGACCAGATCATAGTTGTCATTGCAGTCTGGATCGATGGCCTTATCAAACCCCACCAGCCAGGATCGCTACGAGAACCGGCTACCCAATATCTATTTCCTGAGAATTGGCTCACAGTTCCGTTGAGCTTTGGATTGTTGATGTCTCCATGGGGTGGTCACAGTGTTTTCCCAAACATCTACCGAGACATGCGACATCCATACAAGTACCGCCGCGGAGTGAACGTTACTTACGTCTTCACCTATCTTCTCGACGTAGGCATGGCATGTGCAGGGCTTCTCATGTTTGGCGATGCTACCCGCGACGAAATTACCAACAACATCTTCCTTACCGAGGGCTACCCCGCCGGTATTTCGGTTTTCATTGCCATCTGCATTGCCATCATCCCTCTAACCAAAGTCCCATTAAACGGTCGTCCTATCATCTCTACCCTTGAGATCGTTTGCGGTCTCGATAACCGATCTCTAGCAGCTTCGTCATCGCTTAACGGAATGTCAGGAATGAACCGCGGCATTCTCAAGTTCCTCCTCCGTATAACGACAACCATTGTATTCGTGCTTATTGCCATCGTTTTCCCATCCTTTGATCGGATCATGACTTTACTGGGCGCAATCGCTTGCTTCACCATTTGCATCATTCTTCCCATTGCTTTCCACCTCAAGCTATTCGGAAAGGACATTGGGAGATTCGAAAAGATCATGAACTGGGTCCTGATGATCATAAGTATCATCATGGCAGTGATCAGTACGGTGTTCGCTTGTATCCCCAAGGAGTTACTAGGTGCTTGATTTGCGCTTATGACGAGAACATTAGAGGAAGGAACTAAACGTAGAAAAGTAGTTTGTCACCAGAACTTTATAAGGAGGATAGCATTTTATCTGTGTATAGGAGCTTTGAGCTTACGAGTATGTATGATGTATATAGTAATGATATCTAATCAAGTAGTTCATAGACTATTTTTACTCCTCATATCACACGCATGCCAGAAGAAAACTAGAGTCGTGATGCTCAGTAGTATAGATTCAAAAACACATCTCCGTCCACTCATCATATAAAATCGCATTGCAACCCTGCAGCCCAAATTAATTCCCCAAACCACACTAGCGTTGCCAAGCCCCTCCCACGCCGACAAACCACCGGTGCTCATCCTTGGTCGTCATCAAAGAAAACCTTCCAAAACCAAGCAAACATCAACAACCGCCGCACTCTCACAAACCCACGCAACCACACCTCATACACCAGTCCCCACGACCGAAATCCAAACAAAATCGCAGAATCGGAAAATTGGAGGATTAGAGGATTAGGGAAAAAGCAGAATGGACTCCTCCCTCTCGACAAACGCAGATTTATCCAAGCTCTCGGATCGCGATAAGCAGGAACTGCAGCAATTCGTTATCAATGAGAGTCAGAAGGCTAGGATACAGCAGTGTATGTTCCTTGTTCCCCTCTTCTCTCCTCTCCCCCTCATCCCCCCATACACCCCATCCTAAACTCTCCCATCCTTAACCCCCCCGTCCCCAAACCTCCCCCACACATCCCCTCATCTCCCCATTTACCCATCTACTCGTCATCTCTTCTCTTAGTGTACAAGTGTACAAGTGTACAGGCGCCGAGCTAATAGGAGGGAAACCCCAACACAGCAATCCACAGCCTAACGGACGTGTGTTTCCGGAAATGCGTGAACAGCAAGATCAGCACGGGGAAATTGGATCGATACGAGGAACCTTGTGTTCAGAATTGTGTGGATAGGTTTATGGATGCTAATGGGGTTATTTTGAGGGAGTTGGAACGATTGAGGGGGAGTGGGAGTGGGGCTTAGGAATGTTGATGTTGGGGAGGAGGAGATCGAGAGAGGGGAGGTGGTGGGGAATACGAAATTATGGTTGCGTACATAATGAGTTGAGGGTATGCCGGACGGATGGGCGTATGTACGTCCTTTGGAAAAGATTTCCTTTATGGGGTTACTAGGGAATGTATATTAGATATGATGGATGGATGGATAGACATGTATGAGTATGTACAATCTCCAAAATCTTTTATAGAATATCACGAAATGAAATATGAACAATTTCTTCAAGGGCCTACGCAAATTCTTTAATCTCTGGGATATAGAGATTACTTTTAGGGACATCAGATATGTATATGATTACAAGTTGGGAATAGGTATTCAAGTTAGTACAATAGCAAAGATAAACATGATTTCACCACACAAAAAACAGCAACAAATCAAGCAATCGCAGCAATATATGTCTGGGCTCTGGTCGATGAAGCCGTGTGGATGAAATTGGTATAATAATCTTGGAACCGACACTTTCAGACCTCTTTCGGAAATAAAAAGAAAACGCCAATTTTCCATATGCACAACCCATTTGCCCGAGAGGTTTCATTTAGCTACCACAGACAGGGCCCATGAACAACCAGAAACCCAGATTTGATCCCGCTTATTTCCCCCGGTTTTTTGCTTCTATCGTTTCGTCACAGCGCGTCGTCACGTTTAGATGAGAGCCAGCTTGGTGGCGGCGATGTCGAGGGCGTCGACGTCGGCGGTGAGACGGGCGAAAGCCTTCTTGGTTCCATCGGGGCTGTGGAGGGGGGTTTTGTTAGTAAAGGATGTGGGATGATGGGGAGATTTATGAACTGGGGAAAAACGTACCGGATCAAGGTGTTGATCTTGAGGACATCAACGTCGTATTGCTTCTTCAAAGCAGCGGCGATTTGCCTCTTGTTGGCCTTGACATCAACGATGAAAACAATGGTGTTGTTCTCCTCGATCTTCTTCATCGCAGACTCGGTGTTCAAGGGGTGGATGAGGATCTTTGCGGCATCGAGACGGGGTTGTCTTGGGATGGAGCGACGAGGGTACCTTGGGGCACGGCTATTTCCAATAATCAGCACCTACATACCACAAAAATACCCCCAAAACCCACAGCCCTTCCCAGAAAAAAGAAGCATAGAGTATGTATGTGGGCGGAGGGGAAGGGAAAGAAAAACTCACCTCAACTCAAGAGTCTTGGGCCTGTGGAAAGTAGTATCCTTCCTGACCTTCCGGACCTTATGCGAATTGACCTTTTTTTGAAAAATTTCAGTACATGAGTTTTCTCAAAAACAAGGCCGTCAGAGATGCGGTTCTGACACGCCTTTATAGATGGGTCCATTGCTTACGCCCTTGAGAGCTGCTTTCGCAGCAGCGCCGGCTTGCTTTTGAGCCTTGGGCTTTGCGCCTGTGTGATTGTTAGTTATTTTCGATATGCGAAGACGTTGGGGGGATGCGCGCGCATCATTGGGATGGTGTGAAGAGGGCGAGGGGATGGGGAAATTGGAAGGGGAAGGGTTACGTACCCGTCTTGCTGGCTTTTGGTGGCATTGTCGATTGTGCTGTGGTTAGTTGAGGACGAACGTGACTGAGATCTTGAATCTGTGGTGTTGAACTTTTGATGTGTGGACTTTGGCGAGCGAAAACTCGCTTAGCTAGCCTAAACGCCGCTAGTTGCAATCCAATCCCCAGCCCATCGTCCGTGCGTGCACTTCACCTCAACTTTCTTCTTCATCCATCCCAACAATCTAATCATGACATGAAAAATGCAGGGCCAATGGCCGTGAAAAAACGCCCCAAGACTCTTTCACATGGCCGTCCGCCGATTGCGACTTCGAAATATGCGACTCCGAGGTCGTTGACTTCGAAGGCTACGAGGACTTTAATCCGCACTCATCATCGGCTTCAGAAGGAGCAGGCTGCTGCATTGAAAGCAGGGAACAGGGACAAAGCAGACGATCTTGCGAAGCAAATCGAAAAGAATGGCGGATTGGAATTGTATCAGGCTGCCAGCATCAAAGGGCAGAGTGCAGAGCGGGGTGGAGATTCCAGTCGCGTGCTTGTTGAATGGTTGAAGGAAGACGGGGTGATAGGAACCAGCAAGCAGATTTCTGGATCACAAGATACTGATACATCGAGTTCTTATCAAGTTCTTGAAGTCGGGGCCCTTTCAACGGAGAACGCAATTTCGAAAGTCAAGTCCTTCAATCTCACACGCATTGATCTGCATTCGCAGGACCCGGAGATTCAAACTCAGGATTTTATGTTGCGCCCGCTTCCTAGGTCACAGGAGGAGGCCTTCAATATCATATCCTTATCTCTGGTCTTGAATTACGTGCCAGATGCCATTGGCAAGGGTGAAATGTTGAAGCGCACGAGTTCGTTCCTTCGAGATCCCAAAGGAGGGCAGAAGGGAGGCGCTCTACCAGCATTGTTTCTCGTGCTACCTGCACCTTGTGTTCAAAACTCTCGATACCTGACTGAGGACCATCTCGTCTCTATTATGAATAGCTTAGGCTATACCCTAAGTCACAAGAAGGTTTCTCCGAAACTGGTCTACTACCTCTGGAAATACAGTGGAACCGAAACGAAGAAGGCATTCCCAAAGAAGAAGATGAATGACGGAAAGACCCGGAATAACTTTTGTATCATATTAGAATAATGACACTAGTAGTGCAGGTACTGCTTCACTATCAATCAATGTCTAATGCACTTGTAAATCCCATATTTACGTATCTTACAAAGCAGCATTTGCAGCGTGCATAATGTACAGTCTATTCAAAACGTGCTTACTCTTACTCTATCGGCATTACTAACGTATACAATATACAAATCCTCTACTCCTTATCCGAAAGGAATTCAAGCACAGCTAGACACAGTCAGCAAAATCCACCCTCACAAAATAGCAAGAAACACCCCAACATACCTGATCTAAAACCTCCCGGATTCTCACTAATAACCCAATGCCCAGACTTAACATCAGTCATCTGAAACCTAGGGAAAAACCTGCCAATAATCGGAATAACATCATCATGAACATAATGGCTATCAGTTCCACGAATGAACAGCGCTGGCTTCTCAAACCGATTCTGGTCGGGGTCTGTAAAAGGGAAATCGGCCATGTCGTCGAGTGCGTTTGCGAGGATGTTGACTGGGATGCGGAATTTTAGGTATGGGGATTCGCCATCTGTTCTTACGAGGTTGGTGAGGAGGAATTGACGGACGGGTAGTTCCTTCGAAGTTGATCAGCACGCATCGTCCAGCATCTCCCGCCAATGAATAGTATCACCCATACCTTAACATAAGGCTCCAAAATCGCATCAGCCTCCTTCTGCGATCTCGGCCTCGCCATCTCCACATCCATCATCCCCCTCGCATACTTCGGAAAATCACTCGAAAGCGCCGCATCCACAGGCGCATTATCGACCGCAATAATATTAGCACAATCCTCAACCTTCCTCAACGCAACCGTCATAACCGTCTTCGCTCCCATAGAATGCCCAATCAACGTCGCATCTTTCAGCTTATGCTTCCGCATAAAATTCTCCGTGTCTTCGGCTAAGGCTGTGTAATCGTGTTCTTTGTGGTGCGGGGAGTCGCCGTGGTTTCGGAGGTCGACGGCATAGATGGGGCGGTTTAGGTCGCGGGCGAGTGCTCTGTGGAGGGGAAGGTGTTGTTAGTAGATTCTCTGAGGGGGCTTGGTGATGCGTTTGCGACGGAGGGATGGGATAGATCTTGAAGTCGTATGCGCCAAAGGCTTTAGAAACCCCATAAAACTAACTTGCTAATACTCCGATTATTCTTCTTATTCCCAAACAACCCATGTAAAAACACAATTGGTGCACCATCTACCTTCCCCCCATTATCATGCAAATCGTACGCGAGTTCTAGAGTGCGCAAGCTCCCCACGGCATGGAATGAACGGGAACATGGTGCGAAGGTGGGTTTTGCAATCGGTTGTATTCGAGTATGGTGTTTTGGATGTAGGAGGGGCGCGAAGGTTGGGCGTATCTGTCGGGCTAGATATCGCATCGTGTTGTTGGGTTTGCGAGGGAAAAAAAGTGGTTGAGGAGTGTTTTTGAGCTCCGCTCGCTCTCCGTTCTTCGGCTGCACGTTATATCTTATCTTGATGGGAGCAGGGGTATCCTTGTTTGCTTTAGTCTATCGTACGGAGTAAATGTTAACTTCATTCCCGTCGTATTCATTCATCAAGGGAATATTAGAATTCGATATTCATCATCCTTTTTGCTAATATCTCACAATGTCATTTCTAATCTCTCTGCATTTCATATTTGTTCTGATTTTGAGGTATTGAGGTATCCTATAGTTGACCAACCCTTCCAACTTTCCACTTCAATATCGAATCCATTCATATCCCAGACAAGAAGTCAAATTCCCTTCAACATCAAGCCCCAAAAATAACCTCAAAACCTCCAGTTATCCTTATCCCAGACGTATCTAAGTCATGACAACCTCGGACGACGACGAGATTTCGGCTTTAAGATACGTCTAGTCCCATTACCCACAGTCTGATTCTTCGAGCCCAACTCCATCTTCGTCTCATCCGCATTCTTCGCAGGTCTAATCTCATTATCGATCAAGTGCCTCTGAATACCCGACATCCTAGGCGTCTCATTACCACTAGCTTTCTTCTTACTCTCCAGCCCCCCTTTCCTGAGCAGATTAACATGCAAAATCCACTTATTCTTGATGCTATTCATCCGCACATCACGAATCTTGAGATACTCAAACGGCTTATGCTTACAACTCTTCAAGATGGCATCCTCAATCTTCTGGACCCAAAGCGCGAGTTCCTGAGGCGTGAATTTATCAGGCGAGAAGGCGTTGTTGGATGCTAGAGCGACGGAGAAGAGGTCGTTCAGAGTCAGGGTGCGCAGGGCCGTGGGGATTAGAGAGTCCGGGTTAGGGTCCGGTGTTGGGATGAGATAATAGTCTGTGTTTGTAATTCCTTGGATCGCGGTGAGTGGTGTTGGGGCGAATTCGAATAGGGTTTGAGTGGATGCGTCTGGGATTGTGGAACCGGGGTTAGTAGGTGGGTTGGAGATGTATTCGGTTCGCTCACATTGGTTTCCTGGGTTCATGAATGTCTGATGCATTTGGCTGGTGGTATAAGCTGAATCGAATGAAGGAGCTGTCATAGTACCAATCATTTGGTGAGTACCCTGATTGAAAGAGCCAGCGAATGCGAAACTCATCTCACCATAGTTCATGCCCGTTGCGCTTGCCCCGCCATTGCCAGGAGGTCCGAACGTACTAGTCGTATTGGAGACAGTGAAAGGCGTGGTTGCTGGTAGAGCGAAGCTTGGAGGATCAATCTCCATGTCGTCGACCATGATAAAGGTAGGTAACGCAGCACTGTGTTGTGGTCGAGGGTCGAGGGTCGAGGGTCGAGGGTATGGTGGAGGTGGGGGGTTAGTTCGAGGTAAAGGTGTGGTGTATGGAAGAAAAATGAACTCAGGTGAGTGCAGGTTTATATGATTTAAGGTTACTAAGCGAGGGCATATCTTAATAGTGAATGACCACAATTTCATCCACTACTATTATTTTTACACACTGCAGCCAAGAAATTAGGTAAAGGCTCTGATATATCATTCCAGGACATTAATTCGTCCGTAATCTCACGCCCAACGAAATGCATGAACTAAATAATATAAAAGCTTACATCTCCAGTAAGCTATAGCCTTTATTCCACCTCGTCAAACACCAGAACACCAAGACCAACCAACCAAAAGCCAGACCCACCAAGTCAGATTCCCATCCAGTTATCCATCACCACAAAGGCCATCAACCTCCATACGCTCTTTCATACTAACCTTGAAATCCACACCAAACCACACACAGCTCGCCGATTGGAACCAACACGGTTCCGCTCAGTACCGCTATGGCTGGTGAGGAGTTTTCGGAGAGTCTGAGGCAATGAATATTGGTGATCAATGTGGATTCGGATGCCTATCAGGTCCTCCTTCTTGATGGTTCCTTCTTTGGTTATGTTGCTTTTGGTACTCAGTGCCGGAGAGAATCAAGGAAAGAGAATAAAAAGGAAAAAAGGAAATAAGGAAAAACATTGAATATCCATCGTCATCATCGTGACTAATCAAACATTCCACCGTATGTATGAATCAAGTCCGGCTAGCCGCACTTGTTTTTGATCTGAAAATGATATTGAAGCAAGGAAAACTTGATATCTGTTGATATCATGATAAGGAAATATTTGGTACTCAAGTCCGAGTATCCCGCACTTGTCTTCGGTAAGGGAAGACTGTAGAGAAAAGAAACAAAAGGAAAAGTGACCGCCCATGGGATTAACCCTTGAACTGTATGGGCGCGATTCTTTATACAGTTATGATGCTGTAGATAGAGTGCTTCGAGAGAATGTTGGAGTCGAAGAGTGAACGGAGGAGCTGCTCTGCTTGGTAGGTAGATTCCTTCTACCACTTTTCCTTCATCTTCTTGGTCGCGGTATCGTCTTCTTCGTCATCATCGCGTTTGTTTTTCGGATGACTGACGAGTGTTACTGAAGGTGGTGGTGGAGACTTAGCCTTTCTGGCTTTCCTCTCTTTCTCTCCATCTTCGTTTATTTGCGCAAGAAGGTTCATTAACGAGAAAGCTCCTGGGTTGCGAGCAGCCCTTTCCGCTCTCGCCTTCTGTTTGACCTTGTCTTCTGTCTCGATCCTGTTCTTTTCGTATGCTTTGGTATCGAAAAGAGGAAGTTGGGAAGCTTCGGGTGGAGATGCTGAGCGCCGCTTTTCGACTTGGTGCTTGTGCCAGCCGAGGCTCTTGACGGTTCCCAATGCCTTTTCATAGGCATTGATGTATTTCGAAGCCAGGTTACCTTTGGTTGTGTTGAAGGCTTCTTCTTCAACGTCCATTACGGCGTCCTCCAGTTCTGCTTCTGCGAGCTTGTCCGTGCCGTCGAAGTGCTGGTTGAAATCTTGAGCCGTCTCCAGGAGTTTACTCAACTGGTGAGATCGGTATGCTCGCGATATATCCAGGCTTTCGAACAAGATCTTTCCTTCCAGATAGGACCTCTTAGAATTTGGCGCGAGACTTTCTAGCTCGGCCTGTATCCTTTCATGGAGAAGCTTCTGGTAGATCGGGCGGAGTTTCGCCTTCCAGGGATCGGTTCTTGAAGTTGGCAGACTCCAGCTGTTTAGCTTCTTAAGGAAGTCATCGAGATTCCGGGCATATTCGTCTGCGAAGTCGGATGCCTCGAAGATAGTTCTCTCCAACTCGGACACCGTTCTATTGATGAAGTTGTCCGCAAGCTCGTACTCCTTGTCTACGTCCTCTTCACGCACTTTCTTGTTGATTTGCGAGACAAACTTCGAGATCTTTCCGCGGGCGTCCTGGCGCTTGTCTTCGGTCACCTTGGGCTTCTTTTGGGATTGAAGCTCCAGAGGATCCCACTTCGGCTTTGCAACCCAAGGATTAGCACTGCCCGTCCAGCCTGGAATGCTGGAAGTTGCTCTTGCAGGAGTTGCCATCGGACCGGCCTCCTTCTGTGGTGCTGGCTGCTGCTCGGCGGTGGTCTTCTTCGCAAAAAGTGCTTGTGCATTGAATGCGGGTGATACATCTTGGTAGGAGATGACACCAGAAGCAACGACACCAGGAGCGACCGCAGGAGGAGAAACTGCAGGAGAAACCAGACCAGGAGAAACGATGCCGGACGCAGGGACGCAAGCAGAGGACAGACCAGCAGAGAGACCACCGAAAGACGGGACAGGCGTTGCGGGCACCTCATTCAGAACCTGAGGCGGAGAAGCAGGCGAAGCAACGCTCGGCCGAGGGCGACGAATCTCAACCTTGAAGGTTTGCGGAGGCGGAGTATCAGATCGATCAGGAGCTGATTCGATCTGAGGGACTCGGAGCAAGGAGAAATCGAGCCTAGAAGGCATTTTCAGAGACTCGCCGGGTCCAGGGAACGAGAACGAAGGCACTGGCGCTGGTACTATGGTGGAGCTCGGGGCCTGAGATTGATGGCTCAAGGCCCCTTCATTGACACCACAGTCCATCTCCTCGCCGATGTCCTGTTCTTGACAAACCGCCATGCTATCCTCCTCCTTGCCCTCTTCCACAGGCGCAGACACAGCGTTGTCCAAATCCATAGCCTCCTGGAAACTAGAGTTGCCAAACTCTAGTTCCAGAAAGGGTTCTGGAAGTGGAGCAGAAGTATCTATAGGATCTTCTGCAATTTCCCGCTGCTCTGGCTGGGCTTCAAAGGAGAACAACGCACCCGGAGTCATGGTGCTATGCTCCAGGAGGTTGTCTCCGATGAATGCATTCTCGCCAGTGGCAAGATATGCTTGTGGGGCATACCCAGTCTGTGGAAGGGACTCGGAGGGGAAGGAAAAGCCAGCTGGCTCAGAGGGCCCAGCTGCTTGAGGAGGATGGAGGTCCGAATACTGGAACTGCTCCAAAGACGTATCCGGAAAAGACGAAGTGCCCTGGTTGGCTTCTTCTTCCAGAGCCACAGCCCACAGTTCTTCCCACTCCTCGCTGGCGATGGAGGCTCGGTCGTCGGCTTCGGGAGCGGCAGCATTGGTTGGCGATGCTGTGTCCGGCATCTGCCAAAGCAGGGCGTTGTCTTGACCCAAGCCCAAGTCTTGGGGAGCAGCGGTGGGTGGTGCTGTATCCGTTGTCACCATCCCACTTGAGGAGTCGTCCAGCTGGGGTTCTTGAGCCACCGGCGCGGTAGTTTCGCCTACCGACCGTTCCCGGTCCAAGTCCTGCGCGTTGAGACGCCTCTCCAATCGTTCGAGCCTGTCCAGCATCGACTCCTGTGACGCTGCTAGCCTCCGGTTCTCTTCCCGAACGTTGACCATTTCACCGGTCGTTGTTTCCAGCTCGGATCTGAGACTTGCAAGCTCCGTCTCCCGCGATTCTAGTCGCTCATTCAAGGCAGTGATCTCGTCAGCTTTGGTCTGGAGGGATGCTTGAAGACCATCTATGATGGTATCAGTGGTGTCGGCACGATCTTCCAAGTCACTAGAGTGCCGTCTGAGACGGTCTAGCGCATCGGTGATGGTTAAGAAACGAGCGCCGATTTCTTTCGTGAGCTCTTTGATGTCTTCCTCCGTTAGGCACTCATCCCGGACCGAGTCTTTGATGTCCTGGATATCACGGCCAAGGGATTTGGCGATGTCGTGGAGTTCTTCTAGCCGATCCTGGAAGATGGTATTCTTCTGCTCGTAATCACTGGCCAGAAGCTTTATTGCCTCATCGAAGGCAGCGACGGCGCCGTTGATGTCCGTCTCGTTTTCAGGACGGCTACTCCTGGACTTATTATCCACAGCGGCTCGACATCTCTCTACTTTCTTATTTGTGTCCTTTAACATGGCCTTGACCTCGGTAAGCTCGCCCCTTAGCTTTTGGGTCCCAACAAGCAGAGAATTGTTGATCTCTGCTGCAGCGATCTTGACAGCTTCCTCTATGGTTGAAGGCGCTGTTGAGGTTTCTAGGGCGGGTTGATCCACATGGGATCTAAGAGGCGTGGTTTCTTGAGGGAGGGCAGCCATGATGTTTGGGAGGCTGAACGAGCGGCGTAGAGGAGAAGCTGGCGGAGGTTGAGGGGTGGGCTCCACTCGTGCTTCGGGAGCATTGTTGGCTTTGGGCTCAGGGGTTTCACTCAACGGAGCTTGAGCAGCTGTATTCACTTCATTAGCCATATACCAACAACAGTAAGTCATCACAACCACAATCCACATACCTTTATGACCAGCACATTGACTCCGAAAGGCGTCTGGTCGGAAAACCCAAACCAAAAAGAAGAACACCAACAACAAGCATACACAAGAGAGTTCAGAGGTAGGTAAGCTGAAGCCCGGCCCAATCGTTGCCGCTCTTTGGCAGCTAATGGGATCTGTACACGGACTCCGCAAGTCGGATACAGAGCTGAAGCTGGAAGCTTCGGACGATGTGCTTGAGGTGGATGGGGTCTGGGTTGGTTAGAAACTGCGTAATCATCATTGGAGCATGCATGCTTACTGTGGAATCAAGGGGAGAGGGAGAGGGTGTCGGCGTGCCAAATAGCTCATCCATGTCTATCACGGTCGTTGCGCCAGGACTTGATGATGCGGCTGAGGGCTCTGGAGTTGCAATACCTCTCGGTGAATCGAAATCACCAAAAAATATGTTTTGAACTGTCTGAATGGGGTGTAGTAGGCCAGCGAAAGACCGCACGATCCGAGAAAGTGTGTCTCGACTCCGCCTCACGAGAGAGAAGACGCCCCATCGACGCTCTTGCGGGACGTCAGATGAGGACGCCATTGTGAGGTTTGAAATATTTCGATAGAGAGTTGAGAGACAATAGATGCACAACAAGAAGAAAGGATGTGCACGAGGTGTTGTGGTGGTGGGTGACAGCGAGCGAAGAGGAAGAAGTACAATGTAGGAAGAGAAAAAATAAAGGTGGGAAAAACAAGAGGATTAAGTACCCGCCCACGCAGGCAGAAGTTTCTAGAGGCGGTTGCGTGCACGTGTTTCACCGTACCCGAAGTGCACTTCACTGGTCGATTTCCAGTATTAGTCGGTGTGATATAATAGGCGGTAAATAAGGCTATTGGGGGGTCATGGACATGAGAACCGATACTTACCGCTTGTCTCGTTGTATTGTTCTTTGATATTGTTCGTGGGAGTGGCGGTGTTGTTGTGTTGTGTGGTGGGGGTGGGAAGTGATGGTGAAGTGCATTAGTGATGTTGGTGATGATGATTCACAGTAGTAAGGAACATGATGAAGTAACACAACACAATATCAATATCGATATCAATATGAATAGCTAGCTAATCGTACTATTGTTCTATCATGATTCTTTATTACACTGACGGTGATCGTTAGGACAAGTTGATTCAGAGTTCCGACTTCACATCCACACTTTTCTGGGTTGATATCACGCTTTGGATTTTACATAGTTCTCACATCACACATAGCACGATCAAAACATCATACAGCGAAATCAAAGGGGATACTCCATTACTATCTCATGAAAAGAAAAGAAAAACCTTCTCATATCATTGAAACTCCCGAGAGTCCTATCCATAGAAGACTCCATATCCATAAAAACAAGCAAAAAAGCACTTTTGATAATCCGACAGTAGAGGGCCCAAATCCCATCCAGTAAATATATAACCAAAGAAAAGCCTTCTGAATCCGTAATAAAAGCTCGATATCGTGAACTTGAGCCAGTAATGTGATAATCTGAGCCTGTAACTCCAAGCCCAAGTATACAAGAAAAGAAAAAGAAAAGAAAAGTATGTAAAGCTCAAGGCTTTTGTAATCCGTAATCTATCATCATCACAGCAATCTGTACCAATATTCTTCCGTTATCCATCATCTCTAGTAATAACAATCTGTTTTATTCAATGTCCATCAGAAATGTCCACCTCTTTCTCAATCTCAATCTCAATAGAAGTCCATAATCATAATCTCATCTCTCTCGTCCATCATCTCAATCCACCATTCCAACACCACACCGAAGTCAACTCAACCACTCCGAACCCGCCAAACCCAAACCCAACCCAAGCCCAACCATCACCCCAACCCCAGCACCCAGCCCCAACCAAAATCTCAACCTTCAGCCCACCCCCCAAAAACACCCAAAGTCAACACACCAACTAACCCCAAACACAAGCAATCTCCATCAAACAAACCCGTTCAACGTCAACGCACCCAGTGCACCAATAGAGACTAACACAGTCTCGCTCGGTACTGGTTAGGTTGAAGGACGGCGAAATCAGGAGAAAACATGTATAAGGGGATCGAGGTGGTTGTATGGAGTTTCTGGGGAGGGAGGAAGGGAGTTAGGATGGTTGGGGAGGATGTGGGGGTTAGTGTGTTGGTTGGAGGAAGGAGGGATTTAGAGTTCGTCGTCTCCGAAGTCGTACTCGTCTTCTTCGCAGGCACCGACTAGGGATTGCTCTGGTTTATCATCGGATGCTGCTGGTGCGGGTGCGGCTGCTGGTGCTGGTGCTGTGGTCTGCTGTACCGCCGCGGCGGGCTGGGAGGTAGCAAGCCTAGGAATTTGGAAAGTGAAAGGTGCCGAAGTGGTCGTAGCCGCAGGCATTGGCTGCACACCCGAGAAGTTGAAGTTGAAGCTTGGTGCGCTTCCAGCAGCCTGTCCCTTGTTGAGGACCGAGGCGAAGAGAGATGATGTCTGGCTTTGGCTTTGGGTGCCCTGCTGACCGGCCTGAGCTGCTCGGCGAACCTCCTCCTCGTACTCGGAGTCGGTTTCGCCTTCTGCGTCTCTATCCGTGGTAGAGGAGCCAGAATCCAGGTCGTCGTCGTCATCCTCTGGCATCACCAAGCTCTCAGGGTCCATTTCATGGTTCTGATAGGCTTCGTCGCTGAACTCGACGGCCGATTGAAGGGGAGAACCAAAAGGACGGGGAGAAGCTGGAGAGATGGGAGAGGCCGGAGAGACTGGAGAAGCAGGAATCGAGGGAAGAGAGGGCGAAGCGGACGGAGCGGGTGGTGCGGTCGCAAAAGCGGAGATGGAGAAAGTAGGGGAGCCGACAGTAGGAGGGTCGACAGGCGCAGGAGCGAGAACAGGTGCAGGAGCCTGCTCTTGGGCCCTAGAGCGAGCAACATCATCCTGCATTGACTGGTCCCAGTCAAAATTGGACAATGGATCGTTAGATGGGCCATCAGCCATACCACTGATGTCCATCATGTCAGTGGCATCATTGTCGTCTCCACCCGCAGCACCAGCCATGTCGAAGTCTTCGTCTTCGACTTCATCGCCCCAAATCAGCTCGCCGCCGGAGGAATTGGCAGGCTGCTGCTGACCGCTCAAGCCAAAGTTGAAACCCCAATTGCTGCTCTGACCACCAAATGGGTTCTGGATGCCAGCTTCGGCGCCACCATTCTGCGGGCTAAGGAATGCCTCGCTGAAGGTGAACGACTGGGCTGGTGCAGAGTTACCCACTTGGGGCTGGGTGAGGTGCCCGATGTCGAATTTGAAGCTGCTGAAGTCCGTGGTAGGGAGAGGAGCTGCAGCAGGAGCTGGCATGGGCTGGTTGATGTTGAATTGAAAGCCGGAAAAGTCCACGGCGGGGAGAGAAGCAGGCACAGGAGCAGGCAGGGCAGCAGACACGGGAGCAGGAGCCTGAACCAGGCCACCGGAAACAGCAGGCTGCTCACCCATCTCAATGGGCTCTGCGACCTCTGCTGGCGCATCCTGAGGTGGTGAAGCTGGCGAAATGATGGGCTCAGGTGCGGGGGCAGCGATGGGGACAGCAACAGGCTCGACGGGGAGGGAGGCAGCGGGGACGACAGGGACAGGAGATTGCACAACCGGCTCGATGGACTGCGCAACGATGGGAGAGAGGGAGAGAGCTTGTGGCGCGCAAAGACGAGCCAGCTCCTCTTGCTGGGCCATGACGACCCTCTCCAACTCCACCATCTTCTCCTGTTGGCTGCTACCATTGCCGACCAGCTTCTCGATCCAGGCTTGCTGGGCAATGCACTTCTCATCCAGAGCTTTGATATCGCTCTGTGCGGCAGAGAATTGCTCGCCCGCGGCAGCAAACCGGGCATCGCCCTCTTCTTTCTCGGTGGCCAGCTTTTGGATCTGCTGGCCGAGGGATTGCAGATGCTGGCTAGTCTCCAGGTCTTTCTTCTGCAAGGCGGACTCCAGACCGGCTTTCTGGGTCTCTAGATCTTGGATGTGATCTAGAGCCGGTTTGAGCGCGGTTTGTTGGAAGGATTGGAGCCGTGCCTCCATGTCCCGACCTTGCTGCTCGCTCATGGTGACCATGGCGGCCCGGAGTTGTGCGTCGACGGCGGCATTGACCTGAGCTGCCATGGTGGCATCCTGCTCTTTCTTCATAGCGACGATCTGCTTGGTGACCGCAGCGTCGATCTGGGACTGCAAGCTGGCATCATTGGTGCGGGATTGGATGCCCGTCACCTTCTGGTCGAGGTCCCGCAAACTCGAACCGTACTTTGTCTCCAGGTCGTTGATGCTGGCGGCGACGCTGGCGGTAGACTCCTTCACTGCTTCTTGAAGGCGGTTCTCGAATTGACCACCCAGGCGTTCCTCCAGGCGCGTGGTCTCATCCTTTGCAGCCTGAGCTGCTGCAGTTACCTCATCGTCAATCCTCTGTCGCAGCTTTTGTTTCATTCGCTGTCGCTTCCCTTTCTGCTCGTTGGTAATTTGTTGGTATCCGAGATCCTCACGCCTCTGATACCTCTCGAGATCATCCTCCAACTTCTTTATCCTCTGTTTGAGCTGTGTCTCAAAAGCTGTCGACGCAAGTACGGTCTTGGCGTCGACCGGAAAGGTGTTCTTTATTTGGGCTGAACTGAACTCGTCATACCGGATATGAGCGAGTGTTGTTAGTAGCGTCGAGGAGTCAAACGGCGGTGCGTTTGACGCGGGAATGACATTGTTTTGAGGAGGGGGCGGTGCGATAGCTATATTCAATGAGTTATTGCCATGCAAAAGATTGATTGTGAACGTACTGGATGCGTCGACAGGTGCTGCAAGCACAGCAAGTGCTTGAGGCAGTGGCCTTTGCTTGTTCTGGGGAGCTTCGGCTTGTGGAGTAGTATGTTGTCGGGAAAACCAGGTGGAAGTCCATTTGCGAACCCATGGGAAGAGGGCGCAACAAACGACTATTATTAAAAAGATCGTCGGCATGACATTAGAGCCATCCTCGAAGGTCGAGTTGTCCATAATGGTACTTGTTGTAGTAAGTGGTGAGAATCCAACAGAAATAAATAATCGAAAAACTTGCGGCTTCAGAAACAGCTTCGCAAGTGTTGTCGTGTTGGATGTAGGTTGTAGGAGGGGAAATCCCGAACTTGAAGAAGAGATTAAATGTAACAGCAGGTGCTTCGGCGTTGAGGATTTTCCGGGAGGCCAGCGTTGTGTTTACACAATGTGACGGTGAAGGGGTGGTTGATGGTGAATGTTGGGTGGTCTGTGCGTGCGATGTGGAATAACAACGAAGGGGGTGGACCAGCAGGATAAGCGAGGAAGACCGTGAAAATAAGAATTTAGAGAACGTGAATTGATGTTAGAGTAGATATTTTGGTCACACGAGCATGGATTTCAAGAAAGACTGGAAAGGAGATGCAGCTCAGGGAACTCGTTGGAAAGAGATAGATTCTGCAATGGAATACACGCGTGTCCCACAATCACTTTCCCCATCCACAGAAGAAGCTAGCGACTTGAAAGAAATGAAGACAAAACAAACCTGAAAGAACTCAACTACGACCATCTTATCCCGAACTCGCGTTCAAAGAGAAGTGCGAACCTTCGAAAACGTGGCATCCTCTTTGATGAGATCTGCCCCCTTCTCCGCCACAGCGTACGTACTGGCCATGATGTTTCCACTTACATGTGTGGGAAAAACGCTCGCATCTACAACCCGTAGATTCTTTACGCCCTTGACCCTCAATCTATCGTCAACTACCTCTCCCATACTCGCCGTGCCAATAAGATGGTACTGAGTAGAGATATGATTACGGACGTAATCAATGCGGTCTTCTTCCGTCTCTAGACTCCTTCCTGGCTCAGGCTGCACACGCTCTCCCAAGAAAGGCTTGAGCAATGCATGTTTGCTAACTTCGTCCAACCATTTCAACCCTGCAGCGAGTATCTTTGCATCAGCAGCATGGCGGAAATAGCCTGGATCAATACGAGGAGGCTTGAGAGGATCAGGCGATGTGATATGAACAGAACCACGAGAGAGCGGATGTTCGAGACACATAAGGAGGGAAACACGGTTCTTTCCTTCCGGAGGTGCGCTGAAAAATTGGACCTGGTCGCTTCCCGCCGTCATGTCCAGTTGGCAAGGGATGCAGAATGTTTGGAGATTGGCAAAGGTCGGATCGCTTAGTTGATCGGCGATGAGCTTGATATTATCAGTATTGGTTATTGACTTCCTGCATGGATGCCTTACCTTCTCTTGTTCTTTCTCAAAAGCGGTCCGTGCCAAAGAATTTTCTTTGATTTCTCTAATGGTTGCTTGAAGCTCGTCGGGTTTCACAATCGAAGCATAGGACACGAAGCCCATTAGCATACCCGGATTCCCATATGGACCCTTCTTCGAGTTCATGTACAGCTCTTGCTGAGCTTTGGCATATTTCTCTCCATGCAAAGCATCCATTGACAAGACTCCATCTGGAAGGTCGAATAACATACCACCTAGAACATGATCTTGAAAGTTTGCGCCGACAGATCTGTTCTCTACGGCACACTTTATGCTCGCACTATTCAACACCTCCGGATCACCGATGCCAGATAGCTCTAAGAGCTGAGGGGTTTGAATGACACCTGTACTGAGCACCACCTCTCGGGATGCTCTAACCTCATGGATTTTGCCTTTATGCACAAACTCTACGCCCTTGGCTTCGGTACCGTCCAGGATAATCTTCGTGGCTTGCGCTTCAGTCAGGACCTTCAGGTTTCGTCGTCCAAGATTTGGTCGCAAATATCCAGTAGCTGCATAGCTACGACTTCCGATATCGTAGGTTCGATCTACAGCCCCGAGGCTCGAGTAGAATCCAAAATGATCGCCGCTCCAGGCATCATTCAGTGTATTTTCGCTTCCGCTTACGGCGTACGCTGCTTTGACAAAATCTTCTTCCAGTGGCATATAAAATTCATTGAAGCTTGTGTGGATAGGTCCGTGCTTCCCATGATATTCCTCGACAGCGGCGTGAGGCATAAACTTCGGGTTCTCGTGTTTCTTTGCTGGTAGATCCAAAGTCTGATGTTTCTTGAAATAAGGAACGAGGTCATTCCACGACCAACCCTTGTTACCAAGGGCTGCCCAGCCATCATAGTCCTTTTTCGAACCGCGAACATACATCAGATAATTTATGGCACTGGAACCTCCAAGTACTTTTCCGCGAGGCATGGAATAGGTCTTGTTACCGGCATCTTTCTATATACAATGTTAACAATAACGGGTCCAGTGGTGGATAAACACAGAATGTGCGAACCTGAGGAATACTGGACATGCACCAATCATAGGTTTCCCTCCCGATGAGGGTAGGATACAGGCTCGGTGTCGTTATTTGTTCGTCGTCCATGCGATTAGCTCCAGCTTCAATTACTCCAACATTGTAATCTGGGTTCTCCGACAAACGGGCAGCAACCACCAAACCAGCTGTTCCACCGCCTACGATAACGTAGTCATAGGATTGAGATGTGAACTCTTCTACATCGCATAAAGCGTTCCTGGGTTGATCCTTGCTCGCCATGATGACAGGGATTATGGTGGGCTATATTAAATATGTAACCAAGGTACAAGTTGTGATCGTTTCAGAACCAGACTGCTGGTGTCCACCGTCCGTGTAGCTGGTATAGACCATCATCGTCATCAAGTACTTTAATAAAAGGCTCCGTACTTTATGGAAGCTTGTGATCAACAGGATGCATAATGCGGGGCCGAGCGGGGTTCTAGCCGTAAATGCGGGGGCCATAAACTCATACACCACTTCAGAGGTGTATGCGAGTCAGATCCGACGACTGAAAATAAACATTGTAATGATTGCACCAATAGGCTCCCGAATCCTGACTACGATGGACTAAACATTGTGATCTTGTAAGGCGAGAACACCTCGAAGGAACCCTTATAGCAGCGTTCGTGCACTGATTTAAAAGCCAGTTGGTAGATTCTGTGGCAGAAAATTGGGCCTCATTGAATTAATATGATGAGTCCATTGCTGAAGCTCTTCCATATTAAAAGCGCCGAAAGTATGACCCTGCGCATTTAGGGTATTCCTTATAAAGAACTGGTAGAGGGTCGACCCCCAAGGAACATTGTCCCTGATAGATGCCTTTGCAGTCTGATTAACTTGAGTTGGGAATGCCAATGCAAGATATGGAACGGGGATAGGCTGTGGAAAGCGTTAGCTCATATTCGGGCATTCAAAATTATGCGGACCAACCTCTTCGAGAACCCAAAATTTATTCAAGTTTGGTACATCATCTTTGGGGGGCTCGTCCTTTTCCAAAATCGCGAATTTCGGTGCTTTCGCCCTTCCCCAGAAAAGAATGTTGTCGAGTAAGACTGCATGTACCAGAATCCAGACACCGCTGCCATTTACCCGTATTCCAAGTTGACCTTGGAAAGCAACCCTCCGTCCGGGATCAGTGAGATTTAACACCTTTCCATATGCAGCGTTAAGAGTATGGATGCGACGATACAAAGTCTGTAGCTCCTCCCGTCGTAACGTTTCTTCCATATGCCGTTCACAAGAACTTATCGCAAGGTTGACGATTTCCAAAGCCCGCTTTAGGCTGGCCTCTTGATTCGTTGCCACAGGAGTAGACAGAGTCCCAGCAATGGTAGAAAGCTGGTCTAACTTGGTCCGATAGAAATTTAGTTGGGAGAGGGGGAGCCTCATGTAATCTTTCCAGGATTTCATTTGCCAAATCTTAGAAAGTCCAACTGTTCCGATAAAGGATTTGAATTTGGAGTCCATCCGTAGTGTCATGTAAATTGCTGATTCCGCGTGAGGAAGTAGTTGATGATATGTACGATAGATAGGATGAAGGTTGGGTGCCCATGCTTTGAACATGTTCGCATCGCAAATACTTGAAGCATTCCCACCAAGTTGCGTTTGCATAGGCTCGAGCAAATATTTCTTGTGCAGAGTAGCGATTTCTTTCAATTTATCGATTGCTTTAATGTGTGTGGCGAGCATAGGCCATTTGGACACCACTGGTGTAAAGAATTCTTCGTGAAATGCTATAAGTCGACTATTAAAGGCTTCTTCCTCAACCATAATTTCTTCCCATATAGTATGACTTTGCATGTCTCCCGATGACAAGAGTCGTAAGTCAGTAGGAGTTGATGACAGAGACTCAAAGATGTCGGTAGAGCTGCTAAGTGGAGAAGAATAAAATGCTCCCGCCACTGGCTTCCTGTCGATTTTTGATGGGGTTGGGAGTTCTGCTGGGAGTGGTTCTAACAGTGTCCGCGAAGAGTCCGTGGATGCCGACGAGTAGGTAGAGGAGGTTGACGCGCTGTATTCCACGGCCGACATTTTTCTTTCTCTCGTCCCAGAAGTATGTGGGCCGGAATTTTGTTGGGCCAGTTTCCTCATATCGGTCGTAGAGCGCCGTGGCGGAAGCGCAGGAGGCGTTTCTTCCGGCTCGCTATTCGGTACAGCCGGGGCAACAGGTTTTCGCGGAATAGGGGCGATGTTGAAATTGGGAGAGGTGGGAGAAAGGGTCCCTGTATTAGTTGCACTCAGGGGTGGCATGAATGGAAGCATGTTTCTCTCAAGTTCGTTGAGCCAATCATCCTGACCACCTGTGTCCTTTTCTTCTTCGGTCTGCTGTTGTTTAACTTCCTTTTCATTCTTTTCATCGGCATTGATCTCGAGAGACTTTAAATTCTGCACAGAATCAGGTAAGGCTTGTTTCTCGTTGGTGGCATCTTCAGCAGGTTCCGCAGGATTAACAGGGTCGCCACTAGGGGTGTTTTCGTCTGCTGTCGTGCCATTTGCGCGAGCTTCTGCAAGAGCCATTGCTCTACGATAGGCTTTCGAATCTACCACAGTATCATCAAATTCAAATTCAGCTTGGCTAGTAGTTGACTGTTTGTCTACAAGGGTAGAGGCATTGCTATCACAATCAAATATGGAGTCCGGGACTTTCACTTTCGGATGAGTCACGCGTAGAGACTTGGATCGAGTAGCAACACGCTCTAAAGTCACGCTATTCTCCTCGATAAGACGTTTGATGTCTGATAGAGATTCCCTATGGTACAAAAATCAGTACGTTGAATAGAAAGCGATGCGAGATATCGAACATTTGAAGTCCTTGAAGAAGCAGTGTTAACGCGGTTTGCTGCCCACGAATCTGTTGTAGAAAGTCCTTCATGGTATCCTCTTTCCACAGATATTTAAATCGATCCTTTCGGGTCAATTCCTCCGAGTTCGCCTTGGCGGCTAGCTCGCGAACCTCTTCGTCGAGACATGAATATACAATCGCGCATCCCGTCAACGCTGTATCGAAAGTTGTGTGAAGTTCTGGCTTGTTCTTCAAGGTGCCACGCTCAACATAGCTCTGTACTTGTGCCAAGGAAGCGGATACGACCATGGATTCCGTGTATATGGAGGTGATTAGGAGCGAGGCATCTTTGTAGCGGCCGCGAAGGTCATAGAGCGTTTTGGCGGTACGTATAGCCTCGGGGAGGATGCTAACCTATTGCATGATTAGTCAATTGGTGTTCAGGCATCAAGAGCTGGGGCTTCGGAGATATTAAACTTACCACGTTGACGAATCCGCCATCCATTGTGACCACGATAGAGACAAGTCGGAGGAATATGAGATGCTGTGTTTGATTGAGCGCAGGCAGCGAAGAGGAGAGTATTCATGGTAGCAGCCGTTAATTTCCAAGGATCGGTCCCTTGTCCCTGCGCATGCAACCAACGTCCTTCGCGCGTCACAGTGCATGGGTTTGCGTTTCGGCGCGGGGCTTTCTCCGATCTCCGACGTTATCACCTTAAATCCGCCTCATTCACCTTCAGCACCTCATTTCTACACCATTTTATTAAAAGAGGCTAAAATAACTTATATTATAGTGTATGGATCGTTCTTTGAAACAGTGTGTCTTCAAAACTCTGTCATTCAGAGAGTAGCTCATATTTTAGCAATAAGAAGTAGCTAATGCCTTTTCTCGGATACTATTTTTAGATTCTGCGATATGTCCCTTCTATTTATAAATAAACCAATCATAGAATATCATTTTTGCAGATCCAACACAATTCCCAAATCACGATTATAAGTGTATGTCTTGGGAGTGCATAAGAATTAGGAAACATATAGAGAAAGATGTTCGCCTAGTTTCATGAAGTAGTACATTCCATATTAATTAAAAAGGATCCATGATAAAATTTCAAATACTCAGATGATTAATACAACCAATCTTCCTACCTTATACACCTAAAAAAGATACGCTATCCAATCAAATCACAGGCTACTACCTCCTCCAATACCCCAAGCCCAGTCACTAAACATTATTTTCCTTGCCCTTTTCTAGTAACCATTAAAGGAGGTCATACTTTTCGATACCTACCTATCATAGCCTAAGGGGGTGTGTTGCCTTTGAAGAATATAGCAAAGCCCTTACTATAAAGGGATTCTCAGTTCTTTGAAGAGAACATGTTGGCATAAGTGCCAGTATGATATGAGAACTTGGAATAAGAAATTCCAATGGTTATGGGGACGAAAAAGAAGATTTTAGCCAACTATGCGAAGATAAACTAAAACAAGAGCAAAAGAGATTCATCTAAGAGGCTAATGGCCAAGGGCTAGTAGCTTCTAGATCAATTATATCGATATAGATTCTTCAGAAATATTGAAAATACGCAGGCAAAGGACTTGATATTATCTTTGGAAATTCCACTTACGGATTGAATCGGTGTGATGGAAGATATTGAATTACCCATCAATACACCTAGCAAAACACCTCGCAAAGCACCTGTTCAGTAATCGGGTCTACTTCACACCTAGCCATGTGGCTTTCCCATAGATCAAACGCATGCAACAACGCATACAATGTCGATCGATGAAGGCATTCCTAAGTGTGTTCGGAAGTTAGGCCCTATATGTGAAGACCACCATGTCGGGTGCAATACGCTGAAGCTATCCAAGCATTACAGCCATTTCATGGACTTCAGATGCACTCCTCAAAATCAAAATCCCAGACCATAGGAGTTGCATTTTGGACACCTAGTGATGTAGCAGCGGACGCGTATCTCCTGAAGCCCCTGTCAAGCGTCAGCTGCATACCTCGGGTACCTGCGTCACCGGCCGCTGCCAGAGTATTAAACTTCTCGATTTAAAGCTCCCTCGCCCAAACGTGAACACCAGCTTCAACATACATCAGCCTACATCCATCACACGCCCTGCACTTAATATGTCCTTCTAGTACAAGATTTCCTTCTTTGGCTTAAGGGTTCAGGAGCTTCTCGAGGCCACAGAGGGCCAATTTCTACGAGACCCCTACATCGGTTCCTTCCGTAATTAACCTTGCACCAATGATCGCCCCGGCGAGATATAGAAAAGATCATCCGTTCAATAATGGTAATGATGAATGGTCAGCTAGACGACACTCGCAGAGCAAGGATGTCATGCAGTTCGATGAGAAGGCTAGTAATTCTGACTTAGGGCATCAGCTATTGTCCTGAAGAAGCTTGGACAAGAAGATATGGTACGAATTTAGACAAACTTTCAAGCTCGCTCTGTTGACAGTTTCACCAGACTTCAATGCGGAGTTAAATCCAATGCCAACATCAAGTGCAGCAGGATCTATTCGAGTTCCCACTCGTTAGGTCGATGGATACGTGGCACCCGGGACTGCCTTCTATAGCAACCAGAGAAATGCCATAGCCGCATCGTCGCTTCCCTGTTCAGCCAGACTGTATAATTCCGACAAGAAGTTGCAGCGTCATTCTGGTCGAAATCCAGAACGTTCCAAAGAACGGCGGAATCGCAATCATTATAAGGAGGTTAACGCTATCACAGAATTCTGGACTCGAGTAAGAAGTCGAAGGCCCTACTCGCAATCAGAGGTACTCATGACGGCAAGACGCGTCTTTGATGATCGGGTGGTGATAATCGCCATGGAGCTCGATGAAACGTATTTCCCCCGAGGAACATCTCGCGCGCGTGTGCGCATCGAGTAGCGGATGATTTTTGACTCAACCCATTGGTCAAAGAATGACGCAATCTGCGAACAACAGAATTTCAACCCAGCTGTGCTCAGCTCAAAGGTTGTTCGAGGTAGTGGCCGTATGTTGTGTGGGTGAAAAGAGTTAGGCGCAAGTAAGAAATAGCGGCGATGACAGTACAACGTAAAACTAAGTCCATGCATGGCCCAACCCCCCAAACCTCTAGCACCGCCGCCTAATGTGCTGCTGCAGAAGGCATCTCAAGCAGAGTATGTCGATCACGTTTGATCGTGCCTCGAAAAGCCTGGATTCGCCTCAATCTTCGTTTGAGTTGTTTGAGTAGCTAGATGCTGCATGTCGAGCAAGTTGAGCCACAGATCATGGAGATTTCTTCATGTGACAGCCCAGGAGGGAACTTGTTCAATTGGTCGACCAAAGCCGCTCCAGAACGTAGGCGGAAGCGCTAGTAGCTCCTCCCATAGCAAAAGAAACATCAAAATCCATCGTCACCTTTATCCAGCAACAACCTCATATCCGTCCTTTCGAAAACAACATAATCCATAATCCCGATAAGAATGATGTTGGTGTGAAAGAAACGAGGTTAAAACGACGTGCGTGGGGCCTGAAAAGCCAAACGAATCGGAGAATTTCCCCCTTGCAGCACGAACCCATGGACCGTCTTACACGCTACCCGAGTCAATATAAAGTGCTTGTCTTAACGACATTCATCTCATTTCTTGTCAATTCATCTCTTTTGGCAGATACTTCGGGATTTTTGCGGCTCAGGATGTGTGTATTACTCTATTCTCTTGACACGGGTAGCTTGTCCTACGGGATTCCTCCACCGCTGGAAACGTGGCACCAACTTAAGATTACATTTCGAACCTCAGCGCCCGCTATCTGAGGACTTTGTGAAGAATCCTATTTCCTCCAATACTTCATCGACGATCTATTAAGTTCATCTTCCTTCCTTTTAATATCTCGTCTCATCATCTCCCAATGCTCCCTCTCTTGTTTCATCGCACTATATCCCCAATCCCCAACATCATCATTATACTCAATTCCCGAAGCCGATGGATCGAGAGAGTCGTGATCAAGTCGCCAGAGACTTGGGGAAGGATTCGCGTATCGATCGTCGGGCATGCAATGCTCATGATGGATCATGATGAAACCTGATAAGCGTTTCGATGCATCTGGGGATGTTAGCTTCTGCCTGGAGGTTCCAGTTTGCAAAGAGGTCCTCACCATGAGGCTTTGCTCCATATGGTGTTCCTTCATGATTGCGAACAGAACTGCTATCAGAACGGTCCTCGGACTCTGTACGAAAGAGCGTGGGTGCTTCAGTCGATTGCGCAGAGCCCATTTTGACTCGGTGATTCGGGTTGTGATGGTTATGCTGGACTGTACTGAGGATCTTTCCGATTCGCTGCGCGCGGTGCAATCGAAGGTTGACTGGCTGCGAGGTTTCCAGCGTTTCTCGGGAAGTGCTGGGTTAGCAATGAGAGTCAACACCCTAAGCGCACGAGCCCTCAACCTGAAGGCAACGTCGCAATCGTAGAAACTGTCGCGTGAGGTTACATCCTCGAAAGCGATGGTAGGCACGTGCGTCTTCTGGGTGCCTATGCAAGGCTGTAAAATGCCGCGTTTTGAATCTACTTACACCCGCATTCATGCGGCTGCCGGGTGCATAGGTTAAAGACGAACTACAAGCATATGGACATTATACAGTATCTGAGTGCTTCCATTAGGAGATATAGGTGACTATGAGGCATGCACTCAGTGATTGAATAGTACATTTCACACACTATGATCACGCGTTTTCTTACCGGTCTATCACCGTCTAAAGTTTCCTTTACCTGTTTCTTTCTTAAGCCGTCCATTGAATAGAACTATGCTCCGCTAGGTTCTCGTGGTCCATATCCGCATTGGATGTCATGTTTCCAAAGCCAGGAATATCACGCTTATCCTGTGAGAAAGATTCCACGTACCATGGCTGACAGACTCTGGTCATTGAAGTCAATGTGTTCAATGTTCTGTGCGTAAATGGTGAAGTGAGTGATTCAGTCATGGTTTGGTGCTGGGCTGGTTGAGGAATAGGGGACATAGGAGAGCCTTGTAGGGATGCTTGTCCCATCGGTATCTCCATTGGGGGAAATGATTGAACCAGGGCTTGCTTGAGGACTGGGGACAAGACACGGCGATGCCATACATCACAGGGGGGAGCCTCTTTTAGAGTGGCGCGGCACTTGGTCGAGAAAATTAAGCATGGTAAACAACTCAATGCCCGGATGCTCCGACATCCCTCCTGGAATTCTGGAGTTTATCTATCAGAGCTAACCAAGAGCGCTAGGGACAAGCATCGCGGCCTTGAGTTGCATTGGCGTGTCAATGGCTCAAAATGGGATGGTCCAGCCAGTGAATAATCTGGTACTGTTTATCGTCAGGGCAACGTTTGGGTGGCGTGCGGGTGCACCAAAACATGCTGCCGCTTGCTCCCCTTATCGGTGAATCGAGCAGCGCAGACGTCTTCCTGGCGGCACCCAATGTCTTAGAGCGCGATAAGCAAGCCAGCCTTGCGAGGTACTTGTCAGCCGCCCTTGATATCGCCACTGTGCCTGGAGGTCAACACCACGGGCTGTCTTGTGGTGCCCTACCCGGTTCTTGCATGCGCTTGAAACAAGCCAGCACTTCGGTACCTGGCAGCCGTTGACCTGCCCGCGCCCTCCGCTCTATTCTCGCTGCGTCACGACTCTCCCTGAAGCCAGCCACCCGCCGACTTTCGCCAACCAAGCGTCGGCAAAGCAAACTAGCGAGCACTAGCGTCGAGCACTCTCGTTTTGATGAATTGCTCGTCTGCCCTACAACTCTCCAATTCTTCCGTCCATTGCACCTTCAACCCAACAACACTCTCTTTTGGTCACGCTTTCTATCAACTTCCCGCTTCGCCGTGACTTTACCTGCACCTTTACACCCTTCTATTCGTCTTTTCCGTCACCGTTTGCGCTGATTCCAATGCCCGACGCAATCGACTCCGAAGAGCGCAGCCGCAGGAGGCGAGCTGTGAAGAAAGAGGACTCCGACAGCGACTACAAAGACTCCCCGCAGCCTGTCAAGAAGCCTACAGTCACCGACAACGGCAGTGGCAAGAAGCAGCGTAAGGCCCGCGATCCTCGCCCTAAGCTGATGAAGTGGGATGAAGACGACTGGCAGAAGGCTATGCTTGGTCTTGTTTACGCCTCTAATCAAGCCGGTCTCAAGCTCCCGTGGGACAACGCAGCGCAATTCATACACCCCAATTGTTCCGGCAGCGCTCTCCAGCAAGCCGTGTGGAAGTTGAGAGTCAAGCGCGTCAATGCTGGTCAGTTGGTGCCGCCACCCTTCAAGATGGCTTGGTGTAGGAACGTTGGAGCGACAGCCGCAAAAGCAGATGGCCCGCCTGGAACGAATGATATTCCAATGTCTCAAGCAGGTTCTGCGCCTCCACGCTCTCGAGCTCGTCGCAACAACAATAAAAACACTCGTGGTCGTGGAACTGCAACGGCCAAGGTTACCAAGACCCCTCCGGCAAAGCCCGTGACTCGCTCTAAAGCATCTTCGCAAAAGCCACCATCTTACAACGTCGAATCAATGCTTGAGTCTGCGCTTAACCCTTCAACAGCTTCTACCAAGAGCGAAGGAGAAGAGATGGAAGTTCAGTGGGATGAGCCGATTGACTTGGACTCCGACGTCGAGCACGAGTCTCGCAGCTTGAACGGATCCGCAGCTCTCAGTGCTCCGTTTCAGCCAGTCTCTTCTGCACTCAATCGAGCACGTCGTCCATCAACCCCGCAGACAATTACATCCACTGAATTCGACGACTCAGACTTCGACTCCGACCACGCCGCCGAATTCAACAGCAAGATTATTTCACTGAAGGTCGATCCATCTAGACTATGGGAGCTCACCAAACAGTTAGAAGAAGAAGAAGAAGAAGAGGAAGCGACGGAGATCGCATCCACCAACTTCCCCAACTACAACGTCCACAACAACGAAGCCAACGGTCTCCCGTACACATCCTTCCCAACTCCCCACGGCCTCATAGACAACCCAGCCACAACCCTCTCCTACCCCCTATCCACCCCCTCCGCACTCCACAGTTTCAACCCCAACACCGGCATCAACGCCAACTACATGGCTCCCTGGTCCCCATCCGTATTTACCACCTTCAACCAAAACAACCTCAACACAACCCCAAGCACCCGCTCAGTCTCTAGCTACTACATCGATAGCCAAGAATCCCCCGCAAACACCCACATGGCTAGAATGAACGCGAATTCCTCCTTCGGAAGTACCATTCACACACCTGTCCACGTTCAGTCTCCCATGCACGCTCAACCTCCCATGCACGCTCAGCCTCGAAGCCCTTACATCACAACCCCTCACTCCGTTCTCGGCTCCTTTAATACTTATCCAGATGGTACGTATTATCCTCTTTCTACCTTCCTTCCCCCGAACATACAAACTAATACCGCACAGCCAACGACGACGTCTTCCAATCCTTCAACAGCACCACCTTTGTGAACCAGCATTATGGTGGTAATGGCGAGTTCAATGGTAGTCCTGTTGCGAGTGGTGGTCCGGTTGGTGGTGATGCAATGGATCCTGGAAGCTTATTTCCTCATTTGGGAGGTGAGGAGGCTTGGGATGAGGGACAGAATGCACTGGCTGGGTTTGAGGAGTTAGAGTTGGTTAGGTTTGATGGGGATGAAGAAGAGGAGGAGGGTGTTGGTGAAGCGAAGGTGGAGTGAGCGGAATACTGGTTATCTTTCTTTCTTTCTTTCTTTCTTTCTTTCCTCCCTTTCTCTCTTTCATTCTTCCTTCCCATTTTTTCTCTTTTTGGGTAATTTGTTGGATTATGCAGCGTCAAGATTGGGTCTGGGCTGGGTCTGACTAGGCTGGAAGGAAAAAAAGGCATATGGATGGCGAATAGGAGCGAAATAGGAATGGTTTAGGGCGTCAAGTATTCTTCATTACTTTATATAGATACCTTGCTTTCTAGGTTTTGGGTTTTAATCCTTATCCTTCCATTTAAAAGAAAGAAAAGGAAAAACAAGCCTTGCGATGTAGAATAGTGGGAATGCGAATGTAAAGTAGGCGGGTTATCTTTCATATATATCAGGTATGGATAGGATATATATGAATATAAACATAACGATTTATATATATTTTCACTCGGGTATTTGTTCATAACCATTATCATAAGCCACGAAAACATGTTCAATCAGTAGACTACATGTTAAAACCCATCGTTTCAATCAGTGATATAAAAAGACAAGTCCACCACACACTCAATCCTCCTCCCCCTCCCCATCCCCACTAGGCTTATCATGCAACACAAAAACCCTCCCCTCATCCTTCCGACACCCCACCCCCAAAAGCATCCACCTACCCC
>AJFL01000347.1:0-25842 GCA_000467735.1 Rhytidhysteron rufulum CBS 306.38
CTCCTCCCTCTGGCGCCGCTCCCTCGGGCCCTGCTCCCACTGGCCCAATCCCCTCAGGTGCCCCTCCTTCCGGTGCCGCTCCATCAGGCCCTCCCCCAAGCGGCGCTGCTCCCTCTGGCATTGCTAAGCGCTCCGACGCCCCTGCTCCCTCAGGTGTCCCATCTGGTCTCCCCTCTGACCTCCCTCCTCCATCTGGTGCTGCTCCTTCAGGCCCAGCCCCAACTGGTCCTATTCCCTCTGGCCCAGCTCCTTCTGGCCCAGCTCCTACTGGTCCTCCTCCATCTGGTTTCGAGACCAGGGTCAAGCCTACTCAGGCTGCTTAGACGGATAGCTTCAACGGGTCGTAACGGTGAATCTGGTAGATGGTTACTGGTGAGGTAGTGTTGGTGGGTGCGACGGTGTGGTAAATCGAGGCATCGCTGGATAGCTTCGATCGGCGGGCATTCTTTGTACATCTCTTTGTTGCGATGTGTATAAATCTATAGACAAAAATACAATGCAGGTTTTTGTATGCTGGAATTTCTCATTTTCGCATTGTGCATGAAGTGACTAAGCAGTGGACATGATATTTCCCCCAGCTAATTATTTTCGGTGCCAAAGAATTACGACTTCTCAAAACGAGAGAAGAGCAAGCATAATATATACGTTTGAAAATCAAATACAAATAATGATTGCCGGCGTAGATGGTATGAGTCCCATAGCCCTAGGATATGATCATGAGAATGTTCTTACACAGGCCATCCCCATTCCTGACTATATCGGTTATAACTATGTACCCAAGCAAATGAATCCGCTGTATTTCACAGTAATTAGTCAAAAGAACCATGATCGATAGATTCAAAGATTCAACTCACCATTCCTCGCAGCCTCCGCCTGCACTTTAAAGTTGTCATCCGCCAACCCCCATCCATACTCATGACAAATCTCCATACCGTAAATATCCCTCTGAAACCCCGTCTGCCTATCGTAGTCCGTCGCAGGGCCTTTAACGTCGCGCACATGCCAGTTCGTCCCGATGATATCGTTGTGCAACCATTCGTGGAGGATGGTATGCTCCTTGGTACGAAGATCTGGGTTGTTCCATTCGGATTTGGGGTACGGCGATCCTTTTAGGATGTCCGCGATGTGGTTTTGTTTGAAGAAGGCCGGGCAGAAGGCTACTTGGTAGCAGGTTGGACAGGTCGGGTCGGCTGTTTCGCCATTGTCGTGTTCGGGGGTGTAGGCGCCTCTATGGTTTGAATAAATGTTAGCGGCATGCTCCTATCTTTCGACTTGGGTTGAAAATGACACAAAAAGAGACTTATACTTACACGGGATTTCGGGTTCTCTGGGTGTTGAGGCACCTTCTATATGTTCCGGGAAGATCCCCACACACGTAACTAATCTTGTCCGTTCGTTCTGCTCCTCTACCGGTCAAGGCGAAGTCCTTCGCATAATTGGTATAGCCTGAAGAGCGATTAGATTGATAATTCACTACACAGGAAGAAGGAACTCACTTTTCATATATTCGAGATCTTGAGGGTATTGCTGCTCTGCATGTTAGACAAGTACATCACCGTCAAAGGGGAAATAATACATACCTCTTCCCAGCCATCCACGGGCATGAACACCTCATCGAATCCATCGGAAGCCACGAAAGCATCTGGTGTCTCACTAACAAGATATATAGCGTCTTGTGTAGCCTTGACCAACATGCGGAACTTCTCGTCAGAACACGTATCAGCGGCACTGTCCCACCAGATACCCGGGAACTTCGCTTTGGCGTCCTCCAGCTCAGCTTCAGGGATACGACATCCAGCCTGTCGGGTGCTCAAGCCTCCAGTGTTATCGCAGACACCTGGGGGTTCGTTGACCGGTGCTGCGGGAAGTTGGGGATCTGTGATCTCGCCGTCATCACCCCCGTTTCCGCCGCATTCGTTGTACCATGTGTAGGCGATGGAGGTTTTGGGGAGTACTCGCACGAAGTCTGCTCGACCGGTGTTGCCCATCTTTGCGAAATGCATGTTTTGGCCGCGGTCTACGCCTTTCATCCAGACTGTTTCGTCCTTCTTGTCCCAGAAGAAAGTACTTCCACCTGTTTCCCTTGGTCCTCCGTTGATCCAGACCTTGACACTAGAGGGCAGTGGGTTAGCGGCAGCTGGTAAAAGGGTGGTGGGTGGTTATGTGGTATGACTTGGCTACTTACTTGCCAGTGAATTTATCCGTCCATAGGAAGTCGGCTTTACCATCACCATCGACCTGTATGCATGTTAGTCATAGAACGCAAGAACATGAGTATTGAGGAATGCAAAATCCTACATCAGCAAAACGGTGATTGGCGCGGTCGAAGTTCTCGCTAAACTTGATCTGCTTCATGTCCACGAAGCCGTCCTTTGTATTCAACCCTCCCGTGGTCCGTCCATCCGGTTCCATACACAAGTAATCAGCCCGTCCGTCGCCGTCAATATCGTGGAATCCTTTTGGACGTTAGTGTTTTCCGAAGAGGAATGAAGAATAGATCCCTGGGTGGATAGGAATATAGACTTACGGAGTCCCAAGTCAGTCAACCCAACACCCCATCCTTGCGTGCAACGACCACCCGCCATCACTTCTCCTTCATAGTTAAATGTCGGTGCCGATTTGCCCTGAGTCCAAGTATTACGCCACATATCCACGGCACCCGTCTTCTTGTTGACTGCAAGGATATCGCAGAGCCCATCGCCGTCCCAATCAGCGGCATGTATGCTCTTCCTCTCCCGTCCGGTGCGAAGGATCTCACCATGTGTGGTCCAAGTCGTGTCCTGATTGTTGGAGAAGAGGAGAATTTCTCCCGTACTCCACACCCAGAGATAGTCATCGTATCCACGACCCATCATATCGCAGTACAAGACGCCATCGCCTCTTAGTTTCGTACCTCCGGAGCCCAAGTTCTTATGCGACTCAAATAAGTAGCTGTATGTGTCTCCATCCTCTTGGGCTTCGACGATCCGGATATAGTCTGCTCGACCGGTGCCGTAAACTCTGCCGAACTTGATATGATCGATGCTTACTCCATCCTCGCCTGGGAATCCGCGGTGTGCAGACCCAGCCTCAATCCAAGCTGGTCTCAACCCAGGCCCATCGTCAACCGTTCCTCGCTGGTTGATGAAAATGCGTGTGTGGCCGTCTGGGAATACGTATACCCAGTCTGCACGGAAGTCTCCATTGATGTCAATGAGGCGCACACCCTCGATACCAGGCATGCCTTTATGCTCAAAGGTCCAGGATCCACCAACCTGAAATATAGGTACTGGATCAGCCTTGCTTGGGAGAGTCCATAGAAGCACTTACCATGCCTTGCCAGTACCCTCCATGCTCGGCAGTCGGAGCGTCTCCAACACCACCATTCCGCCAACAGTAGATGTCTCCCTGGTCATCGATAGCACAATAGTCAAGTCTACCATCGCCGTCGATATCACCCAAGCCTATTTTGAAGGGTATCAGAAAGGGTTACATGAATGGTAACATCACAATTACTTACGAATTCGATCTTGAGCCGCCCACGGTTCCCCCTCTCGTATCATGCCAATGTAATCGAATCGAGGAGGATTTCCGCCACGGTTAATGGAAACGTACATGTTTCCCTCGAGGTTGAGACAAATAAAATCGTCCACTATGGACAACCATTCGTCAGTGCGTTTTGATTCCATGAGATATCAAGAATACTTACATCCATCGTTGTTAACGTCACCCCAACGAACTCCACGATTGAGACATTCCGTTCCAACATCGATAGGGGTCCATATGTTGGTATAGCTCCCTCCGTCGTTCAGCAAGTAAGAGATATATGGCACATCAGCGGTTCTTTGGTCTGGATCAATGACACGGATGATCTCGTCCGTTTCTCCACCACGATCTGCACCCCCGAGGTTGACGAGCTGAGCAAAGTGAAAATGCTTGATCATATCAGGGAACCTCTTCGTGTCATAAATGTCCCTTGTCAAAGGAGCCATGTTTTGGACATTGTGTTGATAGGTACCATCTTCGAATCCACTACCCGTCTGTGTTTGCACCGGTCCACGAAAGGAATCGGGAGTGGGCTCGCACTGTCCAGCACCTGAATTTCCATCGTCGGGGATACCGGTATCGATGGGATCGCGGATCCAATTGTCTTCTGTGACACCGGATATGGCAGCGCCCCAGACCGAGGCCATCTTACGGTAACCGTCGTTGTTGGGGTGGATATCATCGAAGTACTCAGCAAAGGTGATGAAACCATCGTTCATCTCTGCAAGACGAACCTTATGTCCTTCTTCTGCCATCTCGCTCGCAAGCAACCGGAAGTCAGCATTGACAATCTCGACGTTATCATTAGCAGCGGTCTGCTTGTTTGCGAGAAGTGTCGAAAGGATGACGGTGACGCCGTCACTACCAGCAAGCACGGCATCGATAAGCGATCGCATGCGATCCTTGGCTCTGCTGACATCTACATTCTGGATGCAGTCGTTGGTACCTGCATTGATGAGGACGAGGTTGGGTTTCTGGTTTATGGAGCAACTGAGAGCATCTTTGACCTCATCAATGATGAAGCCACTATGGCCTTCGTGTTGGCGGTCATTGAAGTTGCCCGATGATCTAGTAGAGTTAGTATTGGGGGACACTGTATTGTGCTAATGCAATTACTTACACGCATCCTACCATGTTAACTCCATACCCTTCCCATCGTAGGTAATCTCGAAGAGGTTTGCGATATCCGTTCTCGGGGGTGGAACCGTATCCCCGGGTGATGGAGGCTCCTAAAGGCATGAGTCTGAGCATCGGTTTATCATTTTGTCGTGTAAAGATGGGGTTCGTATTCAATTCTTCGTAGTTAGTTCCATTGAAGGGGTCATAGTAATCGCCTAATGGAAAGGCCGACACTGTGTGAAGAAAGGTGAATTGGGAAATTAGGAAAATTAGGTTGCGCATTGTGTAATGCATAATGAGATGATGAAAGCTGAGGCGGCAGCTTAACCGGGTTTGGCTTTGATAAGAATAACAAATGAATGAATGCGGTGATACACCACCGGAACGAACTTCGGTACGGTGGGGAATTTAGAGAGGGCAAAGTTATTGATACTTATATGTCATATTTGCTTCAAGTCAAAGTCGCATGAAAAAAAAAGGGCGCCGTCAAATTTCAAAAATAAGCATCCTACAATCAAGGTTTGAGAAGTCTGCCTAACGTTAGAGCATCTTGGTGATAGACGAAGGCTATTTTGACGTTCAAATCTTCCCACTACTTCGATAGGCCCGCATAGGTATCCCCTTCAAGAAATTTACCGATGTGCATCTCGGTATCCTATGCGAGGAACGATAAGGCTGTTTCCCTCGTTAATGTGGTGCGAGGGCCATGCTATCAATCCACCAATCATACTTCATGAATAAGGCTTAGTCATATATATTCGAGTAGTAATTATCGTTCACGGAGTAGCGTGAACGGGATAGGAACCTTTTTCCTCTAGGGCTAGACTTTCCTAATTAAAGAAGGTCATAAGCCAAGTCTTGGAGGATTTTACATTGTGTAAGCTTACGTTGGACTTGGCGATATTATCTACTAACGAATTTCAGCAAAATCTACGGAGAACTCCCCAATCGAATTAAGCTCTGGTTCCTGGCGAGAACGTTCTCTTCCGTGGGGGCCAAGTTAAGCTTACAATAAGGTTATTAAGCTTAGTTGTCTTAAGCGTTTTCACTCGCCCTCCGACAACGTTGGGCCGACATGGTGAGAACTAGTTCCCTAGTACCGGCCACCAGTCTAAAGTTGACACAGTCAATATAATTGAAGGAATGGAATTAATTTTGGGATGAGTTCGAAATGACTCAATCTCTCGACATGAATTAGTCATATGCCAGAATTCTTAAGGCGCAGTTGCCGCGTTAAATATTCGTTAGAGATGAAGAGATTCTTCATTGTATCCATTTTCACAGAGTTCTGGTGCACGAAGAGCATTCTCTCTTACTCTTTGACATGTGCGGATTTAATGCAGGGGCAAGAAACCTTAATAAATCAATGAATCGTTCTCTTACTGCGGTGACCAATAATCTCGTGATTATTGCACCAGGGTTGCGATGAGTAATCTTTATTCCTTGATTACTGAGCTTCTACAATAGGGTCCCAAATGAAACTCTCCGGTTAGTAGAGTCAGCTATTTATACCCCATTCTATCATTATACTCACTACCCGTTAGCAAGAGTCTTGGCTAGGAATTTCATAACACAACTAAACTTGCTCATTTCCCGTTTCAGTATTCCTCCGACGAGTATATAATGGTTCTCTTTCCTTGTCAAAAGATTGTTTGAAAATTGCAGAGTTCTACCACCCCAGTCTGTTTTTCTTTATTAAATTCCAATGAAATCATTTTCCATTGGTGATTGATACATTTTTCACGTGATACCTTTACACGACTATTTTGTTTATCTCCAAGCAAAGTCATTTCGCTGCTCTCGCTTGAATATTTGGATCCGGTGCGGTCTTTCCGTCTCAACGAACTTCACGCAGAACTCCTGTTTTGACCCAAAATCATTGACTAGTTATCATCGAAAGAACGGTTACCTTTGCCGATGCTACTCAATAGTGAAATGGCGGTCGATGAACCTAGACTTAAGTCTTGAAAATGTCTCGTAGTGACAAATGAAAGCTTCGCTATTGAATGTACGCCGGAAGTGAAGCCTTCATCCTAATGTTCATCAAAAGACTAAAGGTCGTACTCACCAGGGCGATCCAATTCCTTGAAGAGAGAATAACATATTTGTATCAGGCTTTGCTTAATTTTTTGAGAGTTGGCCTCTGCTGTATGTATTCAAGGGAGTAGGTTACTCCAGGCGATGGTAGTTTGAGTCACAAAATAGGAATTCCTTTATAATTTCCATGTACTCAAAACTATGATAAAGTCATTTCTATTGGTTCAATCTAAATCGAAAGGTTCTAAAAGCGTTCTTCCTTTCACCACGATGGACCTACCCACCTTTCTTATACCATTTTGCTATGGATGGTAAACAAAGATTTGAAATTGAAATAGAGATTTTCATTTTTACATATTAATTGGCGAGCTTCGGAAAGTTCGAGTAGCGCTATTCTGCATACCTTTGGAATTTTCTCTAACCAGAATGTTAGAAACGGCGAAAGGGAATACCGAATAAGAAAGATATGGTGTTGGTCACCGTTTGCAGGTATATACTGCGGCTAGTTGATCACTAATATTCAGCACTCATGAAAGTATACCCATTAGCAGTATATGCTCTATCCAAAAGGGTTAGATGATGATTAACCTATATTAAATAAGCAATCCTATGTATGCTTACTTCCTAACACGGGTATGAACGGGGACGATGACCTGACCATAAGCGAATACGGTACGCCACCAATATACCCCACACTGCTTACTACTTGGTAAGAACGGAGATATTGTTGAGATCAAGTACCCTTAGCTCTGAATTGAAGATACCAATATTGTAAAGTGACTAGAATAAATCGGTTCGGTGGGATATACAATCACAATTCAAGTGCTCCAGAATTTCTTGACTTCCCGTTGTGATGGAGGGAGATGAAATGGGTTTAATGTTTTATGCGACGAAATATTACGTATCTATTTCAAGTAAGTGTTATTTTTAACCACTGCTGACAAAATGCCCTGTCCAGGTCTATGCTGACACCGCAAATCAGGTACGCATTCTTCCTTTGGACATTGCTCATCTGTAGCTTCAATGCCCAGAAATTGCCATGCTGCAAACTGTCTAGACCTGATGAATAACCTCGTAAACGGTTATTGAACCTGTACGGCTTACCTGTCCAGGAGCATGCTTCACCAATTTTCAGCTCATATCGTGAAGTCTAGCTGAACTAGAATTTGAGTAGTGGATGTAATAGCTTTAACAAGTGTCTTGATTGAAGTATATAAAGACCGAGGATTCTCTCTCGATTTATCTATCTACCAGCACATCCAACTACACATTCAACAACTCATTCCAAGACTCATTCCAAGTCCAACAAGCATATTCACCAAAATGAAGTTCACTCTTGCTGTCTTCTCTCTCTTTGCCCTTACGGCCTTCTCTGCTGCCGTCCCTGAGGTTGAACCTGTCAAGTTCGAGATTGTCGAAAATGGTCCCGTAGCAGAGCGCTCTGATTCTGATCTCCAGGCAAGGGCCATTGGCGGTGTATGTGTTAATCCTCTGCCAAATCCCTGGTCTAGATATTTGATTCGAATAAAACGATAACTAACGTTTTTACAGGTCAAAATCTGCACCGACATTAACTGGCAAGGAACTTGTGGCTACGCTGTGCAACCGCTCAACGTTTGCATCCGATTGGACTACCCATGGGTATGTGGATTGACGTTGAATATTTTGGCGACACTTATTTAACATCTATGCAGTGGCATGCCATATCCTCCTTCGGTCCCGATGTTGGTACAGCATGCGACTGGTTCAGGTAAGAGAATAAACCACTGTGTTCACATCATCTCCATTGACACCGGCACAGTGACTACAACTGCTCCCCTAACGACTGGCTTCAAACCCACGTCGGTAACCCAGGATATGGTGACATGCGCGGCCACCACAACGATGAGATTGGATCTTTCAAGTGCTATGCATCTGCATAGGTAGATAGTGTGTGATGATGGGCATTCAACATACCCCATTAGTATTCTAGAGCTAGGAATGAATTCAATTGGTTTCTTTCCAAATTGGTACCAGCTGATAACTTGTTATGCTCTTCCAGATGTCGCTGTTATCTTGGTGATCATATCAGTGCCCTTTCCACATAAATCATAACTATCCCTCTCGTCTACCCAGAACGGGTATCCCAGAACGACTCAGGACCTGTCTTCTGATTGAGCTCACTGTGACTGAAGTGCACTGTCAGGATCAGTTACATTTTGAAGTACGACCATCAATGGTGGAACCGGAATTGGGTTGGCTTCCGCCAGCATCTTGATGCGTTTACTGAACCATGACTACCATCGTAGAAGCAGTGGAATAGTACAATCAACTAGCGTTTGACGGGGGGAGTAAAATAGTATACTTGATAGTCTGACGGCTAACAGCATCATATATTCTTACAACCCGATCAATGCGTTCTTGATAACCACATCCAATACTCAATGCATTGGCCTTACTCAGTATGACCTAGCCACATAGAGTCAAGTACATTACTTTCAGAATGGGAGTGAAGTTACATCTTCTGGGGACACTGAGGTTCTCGAGCAGTGAGTCGCCGGTGATGATACATCATACATGCCATAAAGAAGGAAGGGCCAGAGCATCTACACAAGTACAAGACCGCTTGTGATCGTAGCTGCTAAATTTTTCATAGATACGGACCCAATATTTACTATTGTCCTCGCTTTGTTGGGTGCATATTCCTTTATACGATATGGAACATCGCTGGCACTCAAGGGGATATGTGGAGGGGTTTCACATGCAAAGATAGAGCCGGACTGTGCAGATTTTATATTTAACCTTCTCCTTACAAATAGTTCAGAAATTGTTATAGTGTCTATATGCGAGACTCATTATGTTCTGCCAGCATGAGAGACTTTCACAACACTGTGATAATACTCGCATCATCCTTCACAGATTCCCAGAGTGCATCCAATCTCGCTACCAGAGTCAGTGGTAACGTCCCCCGATCCTTCGCTGCAATGTACATCTTCAATTGCTGCACATTTCTCGGTCCTATAATGACATTATCTCCACTATTACCTTCCAACTGAGAATGAAATAATAACCACCTCATAGCGGCATCATGCACGTCAATAGAGAATGATTCGCATGCACTAGCCACTTCACGGATGGCTTGGTGCATGGACTGCTTATCATACCAATACCGGTAACCCATTCCAGAAACATTTCCCTCAAAGACCTCGAACCTTGTTCCTTCGAGGTCCTGGGGTTCCTTAGAAAAGGTAAGCTTGCCAGTCAGGAAACCCCCCGCCAATGGGCTAAAGGCATTGAAACTAATGCCGTGCTTGCGTAGTAGAGGGAATATTGTTGTCTCATAATTGCGACAGAGTAGATTATATTGACCCTGATATACACTTGGCTTGATATATCCCTTTTCGTTCGAGACCTGAACCCATTCTTCGACCATTTCTGGTGGGAATCCACAGACTCCAAGATGGACAAAACGTCCTTGACGGTACAGGGAGTCCATGGTAGCTGCTTGTTCTATAATTGGGGTCTTTCTATCCGGACCATGGCAATAGAGGACGTGTACCTTATTCACCTTAGCTCGAGTCATAATGAATCATCAATTGATGTTTTAGGATCATGACTTACTCGTTCGACTCCCAAGCTCTCGAAACTCTTCGACATCGAGTTCTGAATTGCTTCTGCAGTCATATTTCCATTTCCATTCCCAAAATACAGAATCTTTGTGTCGATGGTAAAGTCCATTGCGGCGTACTGGGCTTCACCAAGAATTCGTTCAGACTCCCCTTGTGCAGTAATGGGATATACAGCAGCGGTATCTATTCTGGGGATTTTGGTTTCCTGAAGCACCGAGGCGAGTTGAATAATCCCCTCTTTAGACCAGTTCACTCCAAAATGCCCGGCTCCAAGAATGTAATTTGGTGGTGTCATGATGAAGTGTTGGGAGTCTGAGTACCTTCTATCACAAATGGACAGAGCATGAAAAAGGAATTGAAATGACTACCTACGTGCTCTTGAACATTCAATATTTAGGGAGAGCTCTGAGTCCCTGTGAGATTAGGCAGCAGTGGATCGGCATGAGTGATTGATTCCGGAGGCATCGTTGAAATACATCTTGACCGGTTTAATGCACGCGCTGCCTAGGAGGAAAACCTAGTCCCCACTAGCAATATGGCTAATATAATTCCTTGTATTCCAATGCGGTACAGCAACCTTCGGTCCCCGAAGCCAGATCCCTGGGTTTCGTACGTCACTAGACTACATCCTGATGAGACACAATCACAGTAAGATGCATTTTCATGGTGATCTTGGTGATCTTAGTTACGAGATTCTGCGATAAACGATGTCTTACGATGCGAAACTTAATGAAGGTTTTGCTATATTCCTTATACAATTGGATTTTCTAACATCAAAATCGTTTTCATCTCTCAAACCAATCCTTTGTATAATTCTACTCTACCTTCCTTCCCAAGGATACGTATTCTTTAGTTCGAAACTGTCAGGGTTTTTGCGCTGCCCTGAAGGGCGAGAATCGACATTATACTGGTGAACTCGGGTAATGCCGTGACCTTTGTCTCGAGATTGAATGCTACCTCCCCCGTTTGAACCGGACTCTGATCCCGTCGCCCTACCTCCCCCCCCGGATGCTCTTGAAGATATCAATGATGTTAAAGTGTTGGTGCTTGAGATCGCAATGTCTCTCGTCTTGCGCAGAAGGGGCTTGACGACCATGAGACATACACATATTAACCCCACCGAGCTCTCTGTTGATGAGAGGATCATGTCGTTGTAGAAGGAGTAAGCGGGATTCCACTTGTTCTTGCGTTTAATATGGAATCTGACGACACGCATAATGGAGATGGAAGTTGCCCTTCGGTCTTCAGCGATTGTTCTACACTTTTTCGTCGATGGGATTCGTGAACATACACTAGACCTAGACAGAAGATGCCCATGATGGCGATTTTCTCTCGTCTTGGGAGCCATAACCGCCATACCATGCCTATCGGTAGTGCCAGAATCAACAAGTCCGAAAGCGCGTTGACCGCTCCACCAACCGAGGATCCAACTTTGCTCAACTCATTGCCTAGGCCGAATTGATTGGGACGACCGACCTGGAGGCCAAGTAGTGTGAAGGTGAAGACGGTGTAGCAAGGCATGAGCAGTATGAAATTGAACCACCAGCCGACACGAAACCAATTCTCGTTAATGGTAAAGATACGTCGATACATGAGTAAAACGGATATCTTGACAGTGATGATGGCAAGCGTGTAGAGAACGCCCAAGGCGACTTTCAACTGTGCGACCGTCAGTTACGAAATGTTACGAAGACTTGACGTACATTCTTGAGGTAGAGTTGTTCGTCTGAACTAAGCTGGGCCAATTTCGGAAGCGATACTGCTCCGTGGGATATTTCTACGTATAATGAATGGTTAGCGAAATATCTGATGAAGGACCGACGATGCTTGCCCAGGAGGGTTGTGACCAAAAGACCAATATTGATTACATAGGCTAGAGAAACCACGTAGTCGTCTATACTGATCTTAGCTCGTTGGAGGCTCCGCGAGGCCATGCGCGATGCGATTGCCACTGATGTGAGCACAATCAACATCACCGTGATTCCGCGAGATGCCTTGTCATAATCGGCGGGGACAGATCCGGCATTCCCCATGGTGTGTGTGACACTAAATGATTGCAATGATTCAGGGTGACTTGAGGATAAAAAATGAGAACGTGGTGATAGGGAAGTCGAGCATTCTGCCAGTGAGGGGGCTAGGGGCGTAGTCGGCAATGCGGGGAGGAATCGGCCCCCAGCACCTCACTGCCTGGGCGTTGTTCCACGAGGCTGTGTTTCCGGTCAAGAATAATCTTATTCCCGGCATTGGGTTTCCGGTGTGTAACACCGCTGCAATTATCCAGCCTATGATATGTCTTTATTTGGTTCTACCTCGGGGACGGGTGCAGCACAGCAGATAAGTCGGCGTTCTGCGGCTGGAAACCCATGTCGGGATTGTAGGAAACCCTAACAAACTGCATAAGCGCCCAGCTTTCAATGCCCGTAGCTACGCAATGAGTTCTGCACTGGAGAGGCGTAGTCCATAAAATGGTACAGCAACATTTTCCTTTTTGGTTGATACAACGCCTCTGTCCTCGCCCCCTAACCTCATGACCATTCGCCTGCCACTGCATCCTCAGATACTGCCGTTTACTTTGCTCGAAGGAGGCGTACACTACAATGTCATGATGAGTGTGCGTTTATTGCGACGCGAACGAAAGAGCAACTAGTCGTATGACTTCGAAACGTTTTGCGCTTCCAGGATATCTGCACCCTCGACATTTGCAATAACCATGTCATAAATCCCCGTCCAGCGTTCCGCTAGTTCAGGAATCTAAGACATTTCAGAATCCAAATGCAGGACGTTGATGTTTTGTAGATCGATACAATTGCCGCTTTCGTCGACACTGCCAAGCCCGACAATGGGAATATGCCCTGCGCCCCCGACAAGAATGTTTTCCTTGGTGAACTAACTATCTTTAGTGTTTGAATGACATCAGGTGTAGTCTGAAGCTAAATGGAGCATATCTCTGGAAGCCAGCAAGTCTAGGATCTAAATGCAGTTCATCATTAATTCATAAGAGAAGTTTAAGATTGCTAGCTAATACGCATTCTTTTTGGTAATACGTGGTGTGTGATTTCCGAATGTGACAGTGAGAATAAGGTGATGGGTGGCCTTGCATGCGGGTACCACGCTCAGTGATGCTTCTATGACTTCGTTACGTGCGGAGGGAAGGGGTAGAATGAAACACATATTAGGAATCTGAAGCTCAAATGCCGATGTTCTAGCCATAAATCACTCTATAGACCAGAAAGTGCTGTAGGTATTGCATAGAGTTGAGCTGCTCATGCAAGAGCCTCATTCCGGTGCACGTGATCATTTTCCTTTTACACGGGAAATCGTCCCCGTCGTCCTAGTCGTCTAGTAGCATCACAGAGCTTCTTGAAGATGGACAGCATAGTGAAGGCATACATCTTGAATGGTCACGCACTGAGCAGTGCAATGGAATGGGGGCTAACCACGTGATCCACGTGCAAGTGACGTCGCCGGGGGCCATCGCTAAGGCTGCCACCTTCGCTTTGTTCCCTACTTTACCCCCACTACAACATTACAAACATCCATTCACACATTCACACTCACGTATTCACACATCTATCACAGTGTGCATCACTCTGCCATGGCGCTGCGCACCATTATCTCGCAAGACTTTGCACTTACAGCGCTGGTCACCTCCGCTGCCTTATTCTTCCTTGTATCTGCATTCATTCACCCCGCCAGTCTGAGGTATGCTTTGCTAACTGAACGTCCAGTACCTCGCCTTTTCCGCCCTTGCAAACGCTTACCTTCACCCTCTCTCCAAAATCCCCGGACCGACATTCTGGATCGCAACGCGATTTCGCTATCTTCTCTCGGTCTGGTCTGGCTACTTGCATCGCGACGTCGAATCGCTGCATCGCAAATATGGCGACATTGTGCGCATTGCGCCTGATGAGGTATCTTTCGCTCGCCCAGAGGCCTGGTCGCAGATATATGCCAATACCTCCGCTTCCCGCGCTTTCCCCAAGAGTAAGCTATGGCATGGTGCCGCTCCTGGAAGGCCCATGTCCATTCTGAATGCATTGGACCCCAAGGTTCATTCGCGCTTCCGCAGATCCATGGACCCTGCTTTCACTGAACGAGCGGTGGCATCTCAGGAACCTGTCATCCAGACACACGTTGCCTTGTTCATCGCCAAGCTAAACCAACTTGTTACCGCTGCTGGACATGGAAATGGTGCCTTGGTGGATATAGTGCGCTGGTTCGGCTTCGTCACTTTCGATGTCATCGGGGACCTGGGATTTGGGGAGCCTTTTGGATGCCTGGAGAGCTCCGACTTTCATCCCTGGGTTGCCATGATCTTCAGCTCCCTGAGAGCGGCGACATATCGTGCGTCCTTGCGATACTATCCAAGCCTGCATTGGTTGATGAGTTTGTTCATACCAAAGAGTGTGATGCAAAAACAACTGCTGCACTGGCAGCTTGCCGTGGAAAAGATCAATCGCCGACTGAATTCGGAGAAGGTGCGCCCGGATCTCATTTCTATGATCAAGCGCGACGATGAAGGGATCGATGGGCTCTCCCTGCCCGATATGCAAGCCACCGCCGGCGTTCTCATCGTCGCAGGCAGTGAGACAACGGTCAGCGTGCTCAGTGGAACAACCAACTATCTAGTCAAGAATCCAGACAAGCTCGCTATTCTGGCCGAGGAAGTCCGAGGGGTGTTTGCACGAGAGGATCAAATCACACTTGCGGCGCTCAAGGATTTGGCCTACCTCAATGCAGTGCTACAGGAGGGCCTTCGTTTGTGCAACCCTACGTAAGTCTCCATTAGATCTCTGCGACATGGCAGCTGATAAGACTAGACCAGTCGGAGCGCCTCGCATTACACCACCGGGTGGGGCAACAGTATGTGGCATACGGCTTCCCGAAAACACATTTGTCAATGTACAGCCGCTGGCACTATCGAGATCGTTGGCCATGTTCCACGACCCACTTGGATTCCACCCTGAGCGATGGTTGGATTCAGTTGAGGCTCAAAATTCATCCTTGTTCTCGCAAGATAAGCACGAAGCTGTCCATGCATTCGGGGTTGGACCCCGGTCGTGCATCGGGAAACCTCTTGCATGGGCTGAACTACGCCTCATCCTAGCAAGGTTAGTATGGCGCTTCGACCTGCGTAATGTAGACACGCCTGCAGGTCGGTTAAAATGGGATCAGCAACGGGCATTCAGTGTTGTGGAAAGGCAACCTTTCGAGATCAGGCTTCAGCTACGACAAGGGGTTTAGGTAATTGGATATCAATAAGAGGCCGCCCTTGCCTCTTGGCACCAGGCATTCGTTCATCCATTTGTTTACTTGTTCACTTGTCCATCACGCGGCAGCCTAGTCTACTGTTTACGTTCCTGCTGCCTTGCTATCTTCTGCGCCTCATCAACAGCTTGGCAGACGGATCTGGGAACACATTCTCATCCAAGAAAAACATACTGGGTCTCGCCTTTCCCGATGGATATTTGAAGTCATAATCCAATAAAACCCTTGACATGACAATCTTCAGCTCGGCAGCTGCAAAGTGACGCCCCGGACATGCCTGCTTCCCATGTCCAAATGCAAGATGATCCTTGTCCGTCTGCACCCACATGTGCTTCCGTTGTTTTCCAGGCTCCTGGCGCTTGTGAAATGATCTGAACCCATCGAAGACTTCTGGGTCGGGTGTCACGTCCGCATCCATCAAGATGTTAGCGGAAGCAAACCCAATTCTAGTTCCTTTCGGGATGTGTGTGCCATCGTGGAGCGTGATTGCTTTCATTGCCACGCGCTGTGGAGACACTATTGACGATCAGTACAGTATCCATGACACCCCCCTCCCACACCCTTTGTACTTACTCAGAACAGGAGGGTTGAATCGTTGGGATTCGGAAAGAAAGGACTCCAATTTCACCAGCTTTGGAAGCCCAAACTGGAGTAAATCTGATCCTTGATGCCTCTTCATAACCATCTCAACCTCCTCCCTCAACGGCTCGAAATATTGCGGATGAGCACACAGATCAAAAAGCGCATTGCTTAATGCCAACGCCGTCGTGTGGATCGAAGCCAACGTCAAGACCATTTGCCTACCAGTCATCTCGACTGGGTCCGCCTCCGTACCCGTCGCATTATCGACCATCCAAGCCAGAAGCGTGTCTTGAGCAGCGTCTCCTCCATTCTTACTCCTCAAGTGTTCCCGGATGAGGGGTCCGATTATCTCCTCCGCTCTTTTAAGATGATGCCGGATCCGCGCTCGCGAGGGAAGAAGCCGCGCTATAACGGGATGAGTGAACACCGGAAACATTCGCAGTGTGAAAGCCGTTTGGAAAGTATCGAGAGGGTATTGGACGCTCAGTCGAAGCCACTCTTCATTCTGACAGGCAGGATATCCCATGAACACCACCCCGGTCATTCTAGCCACCACGGTTCGCGCTATGGCCTGGATATCCACTTCCTGCCAACCTTCAAACAACTCAGTCAGCATGTGTACCTCCAGTAGGAGTTGTAGCAAACCTTACCACTCTGCTGGGGAAAGTCCTGCTCGAATCGCGCATCGAATTCGGCTTTTGATCTTTCCACATAGAAATGTAGGTTCGGTGTAAGTTGGTTCTGAAGGACTCGGGTGTGGAGATTGCTCTTAAGCACTACTGAAGCATACGTATACTCTCCTTTGATGTTCTAAGAAACAATGTAGTATTTAGCCCTTGCGCGAGCACATTCTGTACTCATCTTAACTTACCTTGAACTGCGCATGGACATTGCTTAGGATCGTATTTGGTAGAAGCCGGAGCTCCTCCAAATATTTATTAGGCAATATCATGATGTCGGCATCGATCCGTTTGACGATGAAAACTTCATTTTTGTGCTAACCTACGAGTAAGAAGATGCATAGAACGTGACCGCTAAGACCTACATTTTCATAGCCATGAGTGAGGATAGCTTTAGCGTTTGTCAGAAAGCGCAGCCTAAGCCAAAAGGTAAGCCAAGATGCAAATGGCCCTTCACAGCTCGCAATCGGTGTATTAATGTTGGAACGGATAGCAAACAATAAATAGACGAAGTAAAAGATAAGCAAGATGGCAAAGATTGGGGACAAAGAAATGCCATCTAGATCGCTGAGACCATCCATATCCATCGTGTATTGTGCAAGCAGGAAATCACGATTAAATATCTATCCCACGGCCTCTAGATATAAAGAGAGATCCGTGAGCTGAATCAAGGAATTGCCTGAATGGAGTGATCGGCAACAGTACCCCCCCTTCTTCATGGGCTGAACCTTACATCCAATGTGGCGCGGCGTTTGCCTTTTCCGCTGGGTACATTACATACACTCCAGGCAAACATACTTCGAGAGGATTCGATTGGTTGTACCAAGGAACTCGCCAAGATAGCAATCGGTCCCCGAAGGTATGCACACGTGCGTATGCGGCGTGAGTTTCGTCTGGAAGGGGCCAAAGGGCTGACCGGGAGGCGTTGGTATCATGCGCTTTATTTACTCAGCCTTGTTTTTGGGATTGATAATCAATCCAGCCATCATAGCATAGCTCTTCATTGTTGATGTTAAAGACAGTATAACAGAAGGTGTCGCTTGTCAAAGAAAGTACAAAGACAGCAACGGGTATGGCCTATGTTATCAACAAAGGACCTCTATCACGTGAAATCATGCCCAATCTTTTTTTTTACCTCTCACTGAGGCACAAAGGCAGTGTTGGCCGTAATATATGTTCGGGAAGCTGATTCTAAGCTCTCTGTCTCCTGGACATCTTTCCAACTATTTAGATTTACAGTAACTAGATATTTCATAGTTTTCCGTTGGTATCACACATAAATCTGGCCCTCACATCTCTCACAAATTCTGTACACCGAAACTCTCATTTAATCATAATTTACCATACTTGCCAATTTATATTCTTCAATATAACCAAAAGGTCATATTTAATGGATTTCATTAATTCATCTGCTATAAAGGATCCCAAAGAAGATTAACCAAATCTAAAACTCCCACTGTCTTAACCAGTTCTCAAACAACTTTCCATTCACTGCCTCCAACTCCCTCAAACACGTACTCGCCATCTCCGTCTTCTCCGTTTTCATCTTTGGCAACCCAGCTTGCTTCAACCCTCCATAGAAATCAATCAACTTTACCCCCGGCCTCTTCTCAAGCTCTTCCTTCGTCATTGGAACTTTCCTCAACGCCTCCAACCACTCATCGAACTCAACATCCCTCACCTCCCTGCCTTGTTTTTGGTAGAATCCCTGAATCACGGGAACAAGGGTCTCCCAGGAAGCAACTCGAGGGTTGATTACATGAAAGACGTTTAGACGCTTGTCATCCCTCTCACGCAGACTACCAAACATGCACTCTACAACCGTTCGCGCAGCTGCATCCATCGGCACCCAATCGACTGTATCTTGGACACCAAGATGCTTAGGCACCATCCCCATATTCGCTGATGTATGTACAGCTGATGGAAGCCACTCGTGTTTATTCCAAGGGGATCCTTTTTCTTGACGCGATCCGGCGAGTTGTCCGCATCGGATGATGGAGATGGGGATACCGGACTGCGTTGCGGCGACTCCGAGAATGCGACTAGCGACATGCTTGGATTCGCCGTAGCCTTGTGCGAGTGGAGCGCTGTCATTAAAGATATCCTCTTCCGGGACAGCTCCTGGAGCAATGGCTGACCAGTTACCGACGGAGGCGATAGAGGAGATGAAAGTGATGTTGGCACGGTAGGTGGATGCAAGACTGAAGTCGATCAGGTGACGAGTACCTGCGATATGGGTATGTTCGTAAGATGAGAGGGCGTGATTGAAATCGACGGCCCAGGCATTATGAATGATCGATGTGGTGGATTTCAAAAGCGTCTCATACACCTCCTCGGAAAGTCCGAAGAGTGGTTGACTGAAGTCGGTGCGTAGGAAAGTTACTTTGGCAAAGTCAGCCGCAACATCGCGTTCTGTGAAACTTTGGGCTTGACGAGCCGGTGCTGAGGAGGACCTGTTGAGACAGTATACTTGGTTGATGTCGGGTGAGGTGATGAGCTCTTCCAAAATGTAGTTGCCCAGTGAGCCCGTAGATCCCGTTAGGATAACAGTGTGCTTTTCGGGGAGATGGGGAAGAGACGTTGAGTTTTGAGGGAGATCTTCCGTGTATTTCTTTATCATGTCGGCCATGATCTGCTCACGCAGAATGGTTGGATTGTCCATATGTTCGTTGGTATGAGAGAGCTTGCTGTGCAGAGCTGCACCGAGCTTGTTGATCGTCGGGTTGGAATAGATATCCCTAGATGCGATAGAGACATCTACAGCTTTCAAGGCCTGCGATAGGATACTGGAAAGGGCCATGACCTGCAAAGAGTCGACACCGCAATCAAAAATATCTTGATCATCGGAACGCTGGCTGAACTCTGGTAACGTCAAGGTGAATGCTTTGCGGACGAATTCAGTCGTGGTTGGTAGTTCTGCATCTTTTTCCAGCGTGCCCAGCGCTTCAGAGAACTCTTCGTTCGTGTATAAAGCATCGATCTCCTGTGAATATAACTTTATAGAGGCACGTCTCTGAATGGAACCCTTCGAAGCCCGCGCAAGTGGCTTCTCCCTCTTGCAGAAAGCTACCTTGTTCCTCCATATCTGCGCATGAGCTGGGGCCAAATGGTTTGCTTCCTCGATGGCAGGCCAAAGTGTATCAAGAAGATCATCGAGGTCTTGATTCGCTGGTAGCTTCGTCCAGTCAGGCTCGATGATAATGGCAGGTTGGAAACGTCCCTGCCCTAGAACCATGGCACCTTTTACCAGAAGCTGGGCCTCAACCGCTTTCTCGAAATCAACCGGATTGAATTTCTCGCCGTTGCTGAAAACGATCACGTCATCTTGGCGACCCTTGTATCGCCAGAGATTAGGCCTTGTCGGATGCGGCTCCCACAAGTCTCTCGTCCTCCATTCGGGAATGCCGGGGAAGGTGGAGAAGATGGCTTGGTATCTGACATCAACGACCGGCTTCAGGACCAGTTCGCTAAGTCCCTCGGCTGCGGGTTCCATCACAGCACCAGCACACGGGTGCCATTCAAAGTATTCCCAATCGGCTGGGTCCTCGTTTGCCAGTGCAGGTATGACACCTGCCTCCGTTGCCCCAATGGCAGACACAAGCGATGTAACCTTTCGTATGCGTTCACCTGCTTCTCGAGCAAGAGGACCACCTCCAAAGTAGACATACTTAAGCGTAGAGAGGGCTTCGAGACCTCTTTCGGTCGCGCTCATTTCCTCCAGGATTGATGGTGAGAATAACCCGAATCGAGCTTTCCTGTGCAATAGGACATCGGTGACGAGCTCGGCATTGATGGGTTTTCCGACGGGTAGAAGAACGGAGGGACCGGTGTAAATGGCGCGGATGATGTTGATTACACCCATTGTGTGGAAGAATGGGGCGATGGTGAATAATGCCGTTCCTTCAAGAGCAGGACCACCAAACCAGTCGTTCGAAACACCCCTACGGCCTGGGGGTGGTTTTACATAGCATTGATGATCAAATGAAGCTAACCATAGGTTGGCCAGGGCAATCGGCTTTGGAAACCCGGAGCTACCTGATGTATGGAGGATGAGAATACGCTCCTCCATCGACTCGTTTCCATGGCTTTGGAAGTGGCCAGTCTCCTCACCAAGAGAGAGCATCTCCTCGAATGTAGGTATTTGGTGTCCTTGTAGATTGCTACCATCTTGATTGAACACCTTTAAGTGGGGTTGCATCCCTTCGCTGTAGAGATAGTGTGTGCATCCAGTTTCGCGGAGTAGATGGAGTTGGGCGTCATCCGAGTTGCGAGGTGAGACGAAAAGCGCCTTTATAAGGTTTAGTCGAAACATTCAAAGGGAATCGCACGATTGGATTGATTCAAACGCACCATTCGATTCGTCTTCATGAGCGCCAGCAATATCACGGCGTAGCGACAATCATTTACACTAGATGCCTGTTTAGCGTAATTGTAGCAAAGTCAAGTGAGACGACGCTCACCCTAGGTATGCGACAGGTTGACGCTGCTCCTTGTTCACGCCCATGTTGCTCTCGATCCACCTTGATGTACCATTCACTGCTTTGGCGAGTTCAGCGAAGGTGATATTGTGCCACTCACCCTGACCCTCTAATGAGTGTGGAAACATCATCCACGTCCGCGAAGGGTCCTCGGCGGCGATCTTATCGACACGGTCGGGGAGTGGGATATGTCCCAAGGGAGCAAACTCCCCAGAAACAGGAGTAATATTTGAGATCTGGCCCATGGTAGAAGAAAGTTGGTTAGAATATGGGGATGGAATCGTAAAGGAAAGGTAGGAATAGGTAGGTATTGATGGGTATTACTGATTGAGAGAAGGTCGAAAATGGGATTGAAAGAACAACTGAGCAATGACAGGCGCTCGAATGTTTATACCTAAACTCTTGTGTGAGGTCACTAGGATTAATCGCTCATCAGATAGCATGGCGCTGCTGCGAACAGGCCCACAATCTTCGCTAAGTGTGCACGTGGAGGGAAAAACGCGAATGGAATCCCCAGACAGAAAACGGCAAAAACGGCATGTGCTAGGCAAATCAATGCGCTTGGCTGATAGAGTTGCGGGAATAAAGAAACCAAGTTGACCAGGGACCATTGGAAAGGACTGTGGGGATAGGTGGAGATGTGGAGAGGAAAGTCGCGTGGAGTCGGAGATATTCTGGACGTAGTTCGCTGGCGTAAGACAAGGCTGATGATTAGATATCCGCGGTCGTGAGCGATGGAATCAAAAGATCCACTTTCCAAATCTCATTCTTGTTGATCCATCATCCTTCGTTGGTGCTTAACGATGCTTGTCGATCCCTGATACCACGTACGGAGTAGTAACGAGATAGCTCCGAATCCTAAAGCCAAATCCTATCGCCGCTTGCTAGCTCCGCTTGTGTTACGTTGCCAATCGTTAGTCATGCCAGATAATTTGGAATTTATTCGGGATGGACACGTCGGCCGAGCGTTATCAGCCTATCTTGTGCTGCACAGTCAGCTGTGTGTCGCATGAGTGGAGCTGGTTATGATGTAATCAATCAACCTCGGCCGAGCCCACGAGATAAATATATATATTCTTATAAACACAACACTCCACCTTACTAAGGTAATGGTCTATTCGCCAAAGGGCCATGTCTCTTCAAATTGCACGGCAGTGTCCGGCTGGTGGGCATCTAGAGCACTGACATGCTTCGTCTCATCGAACCACACAAGGCCATCCAACTGCTGCGGCAAAATGGCATACGAATAATGGGATTGCATTTCCGTTGCTGGTTTGTACAGAACTCCGATGTACCTTTCCAGTCGTTCTTCTTGGAGGGCCTCCCTCAGTCGCCTATCGCATGTCGTTTCGCGCAAGTCGAGCATGAAATTCGGAATACCGGTACTATGCATCAGCATCTCATAGCTGTCCGAATGCGCTGGGGTTACACGCATGACACGCATATCATTGCCCCATCGATCCGCTGCAGCTACGGTCCCTTGATATGTGCTGCATCCAATACTGAGTGCTTGCTGACCGAATTGCTCTTTGCAGAGCTGCCCGATATTAAGTTTTCGTCGCGAGCGGCCCATGCTGGTGAATCGTGCGTCGCCAATGTGACTATTGTGCGCCCATACAATGGCTTTCGAATCATCTCCGCGGTGGTTCAGAATGCGCGTCAACGTTTCGAACATGTGTGAATCTCGTATGTTCCACGACTCTACACGTCCGTAGTAGATGGCTTTGTAGTACTGTTCTGCATCTATGTCAAGTGTTTAGTGAATGGTCCGACACTGCTCTAGTTTCTACTTGCCTTTAACAACGCGGGCATTCTGCTCCCCACTATGAAATTCCACCCCATCCCATCGTGCAGCGGAATACTCCAGTCGTTTCGTAAGTAGGTCTCGAAGCATACTCAGGACCTCCTTCTCGTATCCCTTCAAACCAGCCATCAACGTTTCCTGGCCATAGTCTTTAGGGTGCTCGGCGAACACCATGAGTTCCTCGTATCGTTCACGTGCAACATCCGCCATCTTCTTGTCGACTTGATCCAAGTAATCAATCACCGCTCGCATTGACGAGCCAAGAGAGTATAGATCCATTCCATAGAAACCAACAGCATCATGAACATCTTTACCTCTATTCCACTCTCGAAGCCAATGCACAAAATCCTTCACCTCCTTATTCTTCCACATCCATGTTGGAAACCTTTTGAACGGTTTCTCGCCAGTTCCCGATGGTGTATGTGGCGACCGATGCCGTACGTAACGGTCGATGACCTCGGCATCAGGCCAATCTGCTTCACCAGCCACAATATTGAACCCATGATGTTCAATCATGTACTTCGTGATCTCAGCACGGACGGTGTAGAATTCGGATGTACCGTGTGAAGCATCCCCTATAAGTAGGACTTTGCAATTGCCGAAGTCATCAAAGCATCTCGCGATGGTGTCGCTAGTTTCGGAAATGGAAGGGAAACTGGTGATATTTTCTCTGAGGAGATTGATGATTGAATCGTTCGATATCATTTCGGATAACCCGAGGTTTGCTGGTTCGATATTATTGACAATAAACGACTTCAATGTGCTGATATTACTCATGTAGTGAAATTTGTTGCCACAGCTAAAGGCCAGACGATTCAGATACCCATAGTTGTTTGTTCCTGGTATCTGAAAGATGGTATCGAGATTCTTTATCCGTTATCGTATGTTCCTGGGCCATTATGATATTTTGACATCATGCTTACTTAATTATTAGGTCATCCACCAACTTGATCCTGAATTCTCTCACCTGGCCAACACAGGAGGGCCTCAGCTCAGAAATAAGTTTCGGTTAATGAATGGAGATATATTAGCTCCCTAATCCGTATGGTCCGATTAACCTTAATTCAACGTCCAAGGTGAGAATATAGAAACAGCGAGCGTCGGCGATGACGCGATGGAGTCAATGACGTAATTTCCTAGTGCTTACACAATCATTTCGGCATCTCGGACATTCAACACCACGAAGGCTCATCACCACAGCGCTTGATAACGGACGAAAAGCTTCATCTTACATCAGCAGGAGAATCGGCTATATAACCCAAGTCACGCATCTTCCATATCACCAAGTACGACCCATTTCTATCCCAATATCGCGAAATCACCATGACTCAAAAACCCATCCTCATCTGCGGTGCTGGAGTATCGTCCCTCCTCCTCGCCCATGCTCTCCGCCGTGCCTCCATCCCATTCCATATCTTTGAACGCGATAGCTCAATCTCCTTCCGGGGTCAAGGTTACCGTCTTCGACTTTCCTCCGAGGGCCTGGACGCTATCGAGTCGGTCCTCGACGAAGAAACCTGGAACGTATTCTGGGAAAAATGCGGCAAGACGAGTGGGATGAGTAGCATGGCAGCAATCAATGCAATAACCGGCGAAGCGATGAATGAGGATGGTCCCAAACCCGACGAAAAAAGCCAGCCTGATGTCGAAAAACCCAAAATGACGCTCACGTCTCGGGATGGAAAGGTTGTGGGTATCGCGAGAGGTGACATGCGAGCAACATTCATGTCTGGATGCGAACCTTTCGTCCACTGGGCCCATCATGTTACCGGTTACGAATTAACGGATTCTGGCGTTCATGCCATTTTTGCAGACGGCTCGAAATCAGTGGAAGGGGAATTATTGATTGGTGGTGAGGGAATTCGATCCCAAGTCGCAAAACAGCTCTCCGGGGGGAAGCTGAAGGTCTACGATACCGGCGCAAGGGGAATTCACGGCCAGGCGCCAACCACCGCATTCCGTGGTCTGGGCGAGGGAGTCTGGAGAATTATCGACGATACGAAACCCGATGGCAAGGTCTTCACCATCACCAACGTTCGCCCAGGAGACATGGATAACCCAGATATCGAGTTCGGTTGGACAATGGGTGGACAACCTGGTGTGATCGAAGCCCCAAACAACGACTACGCCCTCATCGGCCGCCCAGCAGCTGAGATAGCAAAGAAGCTGTCGCAACACTGGCATCCTCGTCTCAAACCTCCATTCGACCACATGAACGAGAACGAAGCCGCTTTCTGGAAGATCACCTGCTCGACTCCAACCGGTGTGCCTGAATGGACAAACGAGCCACGTGTCACTGTTATCGGGGATGCGGCGCATTCCATGACGCCTGCGGGTGGAATTGGTGCTAATACCGCCGTGAGGGACTCTGCACTTCTCGGAAGACTGTTGGCTGATGCTGGTGGGTATCGTGAGGGGTTGACGGCGGAGTATGAGAAGGAGATGAGGGTGTATGCTAGCGAGGCGGTGAGAGCCAGCTATGGGATGGCTACGAAGTCATTTGGTATTTCCATTGACGTTGAGACGTCTGCAACGATCTAGGTTGCTGCTTCTTTTCGACTATGAGTTTATTTGAATCTAACATAAATAGGCGATATCTGTTCCTATAGACGAGACACTAGAAGTTTCAACCCAAATTCATACATCATCCGTGTAAGAAAGCTCACATAAACATACCAACCGAAGGTAGAGACAAAATTATGAATCACAACGTGTAAGACTTGCAGGTGGGCAGAAATTGA
>AJFL01000348.1:0-35470 GCA_000467735.1 Rhytidhysteron rufulum CBS 306.38
GTGCCCGTGTGCCCGTGTGCCTGTGTGCCTCCGTGTCGTCGTGTCTTCTTCGCCTTGACTTTTCGACAACCTTAATTGAGATTGCCGCTGCTCAGCAAGCAACCCTATCCCGGGAACAGGCAAGCGCCATCCAAGGGCAGCAGTAGACAAAGCGTGTCTGTGATTGGTCAGAAAGTCAAAGATAAGGGAACGGCCTGATCCCTGTCGCATGCCGCCACAGATGGAAGGTGTGCGTCCCAGCGAGAAACCGGAAGGTGACGGTGACGATCAAGGCAGGATGCGGACAACTACTTTTTGCTTCTTACCCGCCTTGGACGACACAGATAAAGGTGAATGCCTTATAGGCACCGCCAGCAATCGACAAGCCATTCCGCCGTGTGCACTGGAATCGCAGAATGTCGCAGCGCGCCGTGCAAACTGCGGGCGCCGCGTTGCGTGCACAGTTGCCCGAAGAAATTAAAAGGCTATGGGATGCGCGACCGATAAGGGACCTAGCAGGCATCCGACAGAACCGCTAGACTGAATCAACCACGCTTGGCATTGGAGATGAGCGTCGGTTGCCTCTTATTTTGGCCTGCCATACCCCCAATCACTAACTGGCCATTTCTCACCAGCCAGATTCGTCTACCAACCTCTGCACATTCACCGCGACTGCGCGATCATGTTTTAGAGACCAATCCTCGTCCCACCGCCACGCATCGACCGGTATCACCGTTTGATTTCCTTATCGCACCCTCACCCACCGCTCTGCACGTCAGCGTTGCCAATCGCTATAACCCTCTCAACAACCACCTTGAAACCGAGCAATCAGCGCCCCGCGTGTGCGGTCAGTTGTACTGCTTGAAAAAAGGCCTATCTGCTGCTCGACCCTGTCAAGCTGTCCGAGCCTCCCTTTTTCCACTCCTCTCTTCATCTTTGGAGCACGCTCAACCCAACGACTTCCACGACACTTCTCCTTCTCGCATCCACCTAGTTGGTCGGCTCAAGTACCCCACGTATACATCTACCAGTACCACGACCGCCGAAGGAATAACCTATATCCCTCCTTACGCAGCCTTCACCCAGCATGGCAACAGATCTGTCGACCGCACCTTCTGTTGTATCGCCTCCCACCTACCATCGACACGGATACAAGTCCTCCATCCATTATACGCCTATTCACTCTGGCACGACGACACCTGCAAATGCTTCGCCGACGTCTCCTCGGAGCACTGCCAATCTGCCCAATCTGAATGGGCCTATTAGGCACATACGGCCACCGAAGACTGCTCTTTACGTTCCTGCTGCGCTTCGACCGACGGAGAAACCACTCCGCGCTTCGCCGCCCAAGGATAGCACGACCGAGACACAAGAGGAGGATGGCAGTTTCAACGGATCGTGGGCGGCAAGCGACAGCTTCGAGAACGGAATATCGAGAGTTGTGTCGGAGCAGCTGGACGATGATGCTCTAGGACCTATAACGGGACCGCCGTCTCGAAATCATTGGAAGGTACGTGTTGATCGCATTCTCTGTTCCCCCGTCCGCATTCAGTCTGCCATGCCGTCAGCTGTGGGCCGTGATGATTTCTGTCGCGTGCCTCGCATCGCCCAGAAACCCTGCGCCTTCCCTCATTCCCAAGCTGTTACGTACATTTGTCGGAACGGCCTCTGTTAGTGCAGTGGGTCGCGCGGTGGCCACTGCTCGCTTTTGCTTCCTTGGCGGCTATTCTGCGGTGGTCCTCGCCCTCGGAACGATCGCGAGCTAGCTGGAGCCGAGCTGGAGCAGCGAAGGGAGCCAGAGGGGCTGGGAGGGAAGGCCATCCGACAACAACAATCGTCAACAACCACGCCCACCACGGTGTGGCAGCATGCGGAAATGGCGCGGCCTCGTCTGCTCTTATACCAGACGTGCCGCCGTGTTGCGATTGTCTATTGGACGGATGGCGCCATCTTGCCTCGGAACTCTATTGCTCGTTGCTGTCTCACCTTCGCTGTTCATTTCCGTCTGCTTCACCTGCCACCAAACCAAACCCCCGCACTAGCACGCTTTGGCTCTGCCTGCCCGACCAGGGTTCGTCGCGCGCATAGCACATACGACCGCTCTGCCTCCCCGCAGCTGCTGGTGCGTGTGCTTGTGCGTGCTTGCGCTTGCACTTGCCCGCCAACGTCTTTGTTCCAGACCCCTCTCTCCCTCCCTCCTCCCTCCTCCCTCACTGTCGTTCATCCGATAACAACCATAGTTGACGGCGTTACTAATACTGACTTGTCATTCAGCCTGATCACTCAACCGACGTCTGCTCCGCCTCGGCCTGCCGCCAGCCCTTCACCTTCCTCGTCCGCCGCCATCACTGTCGTCGCTGCGGCGGCATCTTCTGTGGTGCACACTCGGCCAACTACGTCCGTCTGAACCAGCTGGCGCTGTTCCACTCCAAAGGCTCTCTATACCGCGCCTGTGACCGGTGCAACAGCGCCTATCGCGAATGGGAGAACCGTCGCACTAGCCGCTCCAACAGCGAGAGCTCGATGAGCAGCGGTGCCATTCAGATCGAGACTGCTCCAGCCACGCCAATAGCAAACGCCGCTCCAAAGCGCTCAGATGCGTTCAAAGTCGGTAGCATCGCCTCTAGCATGCCCTCCAATTGGAACTGGAGTACTTTCTGAACACCTCCTGTTCTGTATTGCGATGTGCAGCCCCCTTCCCCTTTGATAAGACTGAAGACTCCATACTCTTGTGCAGCCGGGCCGCGTACTTCCATGGCGTCGATTCCATTGCATTTCATACCCTTCATATTGCATTTAGCGTGGCATTGATATCGTTTGGCGTTGTTATGTTCATGTTTGTGTTTTTTTTCCTGTCTTCTGCATCGGTTCTGATTCTATCCGCGTTCAGCGATCACCATCTTAGACGGCGATATTGCATGGTGATATATGCCCTGCTTTTTGAACTTTTCATGGGTTCCGAATGGTTCATTTTTAGATCTCAGATCATCCTGCTCTCCATGAACGACGGGTGAGTAGATTCGGGTTATGTTACGGCTTGCGGCGTTCGGGGTAAGATTCCATTGACGAAGTGCTGGTTATGTTTTATCGGGTACGTGTTTCTCTGGCGTTTTTGTTGCCAGATGATTGCTCTGGCTGGTGATGGGTAGTGATGTAGTAGATGATGGACCGCGAGGTCGAGTAATGCTTTGCAGATGACGAATATAAATACTGTTCCGAATGATCTTGCGAGTTTGTTAGTGTGCATTGTGAGAAAGGGAACTTTGATGGCTTTTAAAAACACGCATCGGCCAAGAGCACCTTGATGGACGACATTTGCCGGTCAAGCATTGCTTTCAATGATGCCAACCATTTTCCAAGAGCACAGTCAAGGTCACCTACAATGGTATTTCTGGCATTTCTATCCTCAGTTGGTAGCACTTGGTTCACCGAGCCGATGCTGACTAACCCCTCGTCATGCAGCCAATTGGCCAGAAATTTCGGCCGTTCAATCTTTGTATCCGAACTTCTTCCATAATTTCAACATCTTTCCGCCATGATAGTGAACATTGTGAACCTCTTCGACTACGCTTCAAAGTTTATCCTGCTCTGTAGAGCCATCTTAGATCGCCCTCCATCATAGGTCTTCTTTTTCGAGGGACCTTTAGGGTCCTAGAAGCCTCCCACTTATCTTCGACCTTGCAAACGCGATCCTTCGTCTCTGTCGCCATGGCATTAGAAAGAGAGGAAGAGGCGAAGAAGGCTCCGGCTATTGAGAGCGCAAAGTTACATGGCCGAGCTTTCTACGAAAGTATTGGGAGCCCCAAGTTGATTCTGGCGCCAATGGTCGAGCAGTCCGAATTCGTAGGTTTATCCAACGCGAAATCGCTTCTCCCATGACCGGAAACAACTGACCATTATTTGTACAGGCATGGCGTATGCTAAGCCGTTCTTTCCTCCCCTCTTCCTCGCGCGATTCACTCTTAGCCTATACGCCTATGTTCCACTCGCGCATGTTCACTGATACCCAAAAATATCGCGACTCACACTTCCAGCCTCTGAAATCCACAATACCCTCTCCGGTCGATTCGTATCACATCTCCCAATTAGAACCTGGTCAGCTACATTTGGATGGGAACCCTTCACTCGACCGGCCTTTATTTGTCCAGTTCTGTTCGAATTCCCCCGACGACCTATTATCAGCCGCAAAGCACGTCGCCCCGTTCTGTGATGCGGTGGACCTCAATTTGGGCTGCCCGCAGGGAATAGCGAAACGAGGACACTATGGCTCATTCTTGCAGGAAGACTGGAACCTGATTTCGAGTATGATCAATAAGTTGCATGAGGAATTGGATGTTCCCATCACAGCGAAGATGCGTATTCTTGATACTAAAGAGAAGACACTGGCATATGCAAAAACTATCCTTGACGCTGGTGCAAGCATCATTACAGTCCACGGTCGACGCCGCGAGCAGAAGGGCCATAACACCGGTTTGGCCGACTGGAAGATGATCCGCTATCTAAGGGAGAATCTACCACCAGAAACCGTCATATTCGCAAATGGAAACATTCTACAGAATGAGGATATAAGCAAATGCCTCGAGGAAACAGGGGCGGATGGTGTTATGAGCGCAGAAGGGAATCTCTACGATCCAACTATTTTCGCCGAACCACCACCTGTGGGTCAAGAGGGACGAGAGTATTGGCGGGGAAGGGATGGCAAGGGTGGTTACAGGATGGATGCCGTCATGCGCCGGTACATGGATATAATACACAAATACGCTCTCGATGTTCCTCCACCAGAGCGAAAACCATTGTTCCTGCCTTCCGATCCCGTGCACACAACCGCAGAACCCGAGACGAGCGATACTGAGGAACCGCCGAAGAAAAAACAGAAGCAAAGTAAAGCGGATCGAAGAAACCAAGTCACGAATCCAAACCTGACAGCAATGCAAGCTCATCTCTTTCATCTACTACGTCCCCTTGTAGCCGAACATCATAACGTTCGAGATGCACTAGCTCGGTGCCGTGTTGGTGATATAGATGCTTTCGAAAATGTCTTACGCCTTGTCGAGCTCGCCGTGAAGGATGGCCTAACGGCCTATGAAAAGTCGGCTGCCCATGAGCCAGAACAGAACCCAATCTCTACTCTTGCCTCGGAGACTGAGGCTACTGAAGACCCCAAAAGAGAACCAGAAGACCTGGATCCTTATAAATCCTCACTAGCCACAGTTGCTCGATGCAAACGGCCTTGGTGGGTCTGTCAGGCTTATGTCAGGCCATTGCCAAAGGAGGCGTTAGAAAAAGGATCAATGCAGCTGAGCAAAAAGGAAAAGGCGAGGTTAGCAAAGGAGGAGGAAGCTAAAGCTGTAGGTTTAGAGCCTGGGGGACGAGTGGAGAAAGAAATTTTGAAAACCGGGCAAGGTGGAGAAGATGCAGAGAAGAAAACCGAAGTTGAAGTCCCAAGGGAAGGATTGGTTTGTGGGTGAAGCCCATCTTTGACTGTTACGAACTCCATTTGCAGGATTCCCGGCACATGTGCGCATGTACAAGAATCAAATTATGCATGAATATCTACGTCAATTAGATTGCACCACTTTCACGAATAACCCCAATGCTAACTACATTACTTGCCGCTTGACAATACACGATCTGACGATTTTGAGAAATGCCCTAGATTTCTCACTCAACAAAAAATAAAAGTACCACCACTCGTTTGTCCATTGATTGGAATGATCCCCGGAAGGAACACTTGCAGTTGAGACAAAACTTAGCCGGCGGTGGGTATAGATTAAGGATAATTACACTTTTATCCCGGACCTTGTAGAGCCAAGGCACACGATGTCATCTAGCCATCGCCCTTGGAGAAGCGGATGAGAATTGTCATTCCCCAGATGTTGCAAAGGGGTAGCTAATTGTAATGATGTCAGTGTAGGTCAACATGTAAGGGCGGAAGGTGCAACCTCGCCTTCTGAACTGCTGAGTTATATAGCACCCGTCATCCATTCTGCTGGTCCCTCTCTCATAATCAACTCGAGACCACTCTCCAGCATGGCTGGAACACTGGGATGGCTGTTGGCAGCAACCGCCTTTCTCTGTAGCCTCATCGACATCGTCCAGGCTAGAGACCCCATTTTGATTCCCTACCCGTCCGGATCCTATAATACTTCGTTGGTCGATTTCACCTTGACCGATGCCTCTAGGGTAGACCCCTATGCTACCAAGAATAGAACCCGCTCTCTGCGACTATCTGTTCATTATCCCATAGCCCTTAGATCATGCACCTATCTCTGCAGAATAAACTATATGCCACTGTGGACAGCCCAACAACTAGACAGCATCTTCTTTCCTGATGGAGATGAGTGGAAGCTCGCCAACGCCCACAATTCCTCAATAAGTGTCAACTCCACCCGCGACGATGCAGAGAACGATGACAACATCTTCTCCAACGCCAAAATCCGAATCTGTTGCGATGACCAGGATGACGTAGAAGCAAGGGCCGCTCGTCCTAGGAATCCCCTCACTCTTGTGGTATTGTCTCCCGAAGTCAGTACTAGCAGACTACTTTATAGCACCATGGCGCAACACATAGCGAGCAATGGGTACATAGTGGTGACGATTGATCACCCTTACGACGCAGCCATCATAGAATACGAAAACAACGACGCATTTACGGTCTTTGGTAACATACAATTGAATCCTTTCGGCTCCATCACAGAATTCAACGACACGCTAGTTAATGCAATTGATGTCCGAACGAGCGATATTAAGTTTGTTCTTGACCGACTTAACGAGACGTCTACTATAGAGGATATTTTCTCGGGTCGCCACCATAAACTATCTAGATTCCCGACCGCGAACGTTGGAGTTGTGGGACATGGACTCGGTGGTGCTACGGCTGTTGCTTTAGCTGCCAGCGACCCGAGGGTCGTAATAGGTATTGATTTAGATGGAACGCCGTTACGACCAGACGGATACATCGTCCAACCGATCGTATTCTTTGGACGAGAGAACCACACCCGATTAGAGGATTTGACCTGGAAAGACGATTGGAGTATGCTGATGGGGGATTCCTACGAATGGGATATGAGGCGATCGGAACACTTTGATTATTCGGATTTACCGTTGTTGGTGAATTTGGCTGGTGAGAGGAAGAATGAGACTGATGCCGTGGGCATGGGTTCGATTGGTGCGGTTGCGGCGTGGAGAGCGAGTAATGAGTTTGTGACTGCTTATTTGGATATTTATCTTAAGAAGACGAGGAGTAAGGCTATTTTGAAGGGGCTAGTAGATAGATTTGGGAAGTTTATGGTGCCGTATGGTGGGATGACGGCATTTCGGAGATCTCTGGATTTGGAGTTGGTGGGTGAGGATGGGAGTGAAGATGATTGAGGATGCGGGGATAGTAACAGATTGGATATATTTTGAAAGGGCTTTATTGATCCTGCATCTTCAGTCAGTGGCACCACACAGCATATCAAAATCCATCACTAATAAACGCAATTCGCAAGCTCAATTCTGGATCAAATTTCATGATTCATTTTCTTGGGTACTGTTAATCATTGTATGAATGTATCAAGCCTTCCAAGGCTTCCCACTAGAAAGACTATACCATGAGAAATGGAGAGTTACTGAACTAGACCAGCATATCATAAGGCATTCTCCGTGATAGAAGATCCTAAATCCTCACACCTGAAGCCTCTTCGCGAGCCTCTCCATCATACTCTCAAAGTGTTCCTTGCTCCCCAAATATGCCGTCAACTCACCGGCATCAGCAAACCGAGGCGCCTCTTCCTTCATCCTCGCACCCATAGCAGACAGCCCAGAATACCCACCCCGTTTATCTTTCCAAGCGGCCTTCCACTCCCTCATCTCAGCAACAACGTAGGAGAACTCACTCCCGAATCGCGGTCGGACGGGCATCGCCACTGTTTCACACAACTTCAATCCAGACTGTAACATCACGTTCATAGTGAACGTTCGGATAAGGCCGTCGATCGTTTCTCTGGGGAACACTTCGTCCGCGCTTCCATCAGTACAGTCCTCGCGGAATTGCTCCACGAATTGGAGGATGTCTTGGCGGACGAGCTCTTCGCAGCATGGGGGGCAGCAGAAGGGAATGATGTCGCTTACTGTGTTGAGTTCTTGCTGGCAGTTCGGACCGCAGGGTTGGGGTGTCGGCGTGCGGATTACGTGCGTGCAATTAAGGTGGTGCTGGTAGGTTGTGCAGTTGTAGCGGGTTAGGGGTGCGGAGAGGGGGCTGCGCATTGCCGGGGCGACTCTCTCGCGGATGAACTGCTCGTCGCTGTAGGTGGTGTCTAAGAGAGTTGGGCGGCGATCGATGTATCGCATTGTGTCGGTATTGTGTTTGTATGATCTGTTGTGGTATAGGGTTGTTGGAAGTTAGGTGGAGGTATAAGGTACAAGTGGATTGGGGTGAAGTGAAGTGAAGTGGAGTGCGCTTGAAATTGCACTGGGGTCTGAAATCTAGACGGCAAGCGGAGAAGGGATGAAAGCCTCCAGATGTCGATATAAATAGTGTCAAAACTATAGATCTTTAGTGATCGTTATTCAAAGAAATATATAATGCATGTTTATAACTACCCATCATGTTGTGCATGAGCAATGCATCATTTAAAATCAGGAATTCATTGTGCATATAATTCAAGTATTTGCAAGAGAGAAAGGAGAAGGAGGAGGAGTCGGTCCTTATGGCTTTTACTCCTCAAAAATCTCGATACCGTCAAGATGGATATTGAAGTCTGTATATAGGTTAGCCCCTGAGTTGCACAAGACATGATTCATTGTGAATACCTTCAGCACCATTTGCGCCGAACTTGATTGTGTTGACATCTCCGCGTTCAAGGTTCAGTTCAATCGGGACGGACTTATAGTGTTCAGCGCGAGAGTTCAAGTCTGAGATGTTCGTAGGCATTGGGTCGTCGTTGACGAAGATGTGGGCTTGGCCGGCTGAAGAAGAGTAAGCGCATACTCTTTTATTTACCGAGATCTGATAACCAACCTTCTGGGTTATTGACAGTATAGTGGAATTGTACCCATTGTCGCTCTCCGGTACCTGTTACATTGTGGAACATGACCTCACTATTCGAATCAACTATGCAAATTATCAGCATTCAAGATTCGGACGCAAGGTACCTCCTGAACTTACTTTTGTGTACAGACCGTTTACTGATACAGTGACCACAGTTCCGAACTGCTGCTCTGCCTGAAATGGTGCCATCTTCCGCCTCATATCTCTTCTTGGTGGAAGGGAAGGAAACCACGCCAGTCTTAGGATCGATTTTCCACATGGTATGGTAATCGATGGTGACTGTCTTCTTCCTACTCAATTATTAGTCTCTAACTTTGGTCCCTTGATAGGAGTGTCACTCACCCAGTATCAACTTTCATAGGCGCCCAAACATAGTTCGAGCTAGTTCCACCCTTCGAATCCCAAGCATCTCCCATATAGATATACGTAGTCTGCGAGCTTCCCTTAATAGTCAACTCATGGGTATTCTGACTTCCATACGTATTTTGATCCTGTGGTGCGATGTCGCTTCCCCCAGTCCACGGCCCGTTAATGCTGCTGGCGGAAAAAACCTTGTTTGGATTTGCTCTCCAACCAGTCTTTCCACTAACAATCAAAAAGTAGACGCTTCCTACTTTGAATATTCCCGGGGCTTCGTACGCTCCACCAGTAAGTTGTGATACCTTATCCCCAAGCTTTCCGTCGGAGTTGATACGATTGACTTGCACAGTATTGTGGTCGGCGCTGGTGAGAAGATACCAAGTCTCTGTAGAGTCATCGAAGAACATGCCCGTATCCGAGTACGAATAGTCGTTTGGTGGGATGTGCACTTTTGCACTAGCTGCGTATCCACCAACTTGTTGACTGCTGACCAAGCTCTGAACATATCGGTCCCTAAAATGGTTAGTTGGTTGACGCTATGAAAGAGAGCGAAGTCAACATACACTTGCCCAAATATCCAGAAACTGCCATTTGGTTTCGCAATCTTGGGTCTCCAAAGCCACTGGATATTTGCTTGCTTCCCAAGGTTTTTCCAGTTGAGAAGATCGGTGGACGAGTACATATAAGGTGATACGCTGTCGCCAGCTGCTTGTCCGATCCAGTAAAATGTATCACCGCGTTGAACGATACTGCCGCCATGGGCATCAATCTTCTTGCCGTCGGTATCAGTCCAGACAGCCCCTGGAGCGATCCATGATGCTCCAAGAACAGTGGCTACGTACGCCAAAAAAGAAAGATGGTGCAATCGCATTTTGAGGTTGAACACTTTGATGATTATTGTTGATCTGGTCGAACCGGTGTTTTATATCACCGAGGGCAGATACGTCTCCATGTACGACACCCAGGATCGGTAGAAAGTACATAGTGCCGCGAACCAGGCATGTGTAATTCGAACATATTTTCCATCCATCAAAGCTAAGGTCTAAGACCGAATAATGGCGATTTTCATTCACCGATATGAACTCCGGGGAGAAGAAGGACGATCCGTCGCGGATCCAGGAAGAAGAGCGGATGTGTTTCTGGTTTGAGGAATGCGGAGTCATGTAGATTGAGGTGCGTATATTGATGACCCTGGTTTAAACCCAATCGATCATGGATAACCGGGGTAGGTTGGTGGGGAAGGAATTTGGACCATATATAACCGGAAGGTAACAAGGGTCTTAAATCAACCTCACCAACTATTTGTCAGTTGATACCTGAACCTGAGGGGGAAAGGTGGACGCGTCCCATCCCTACATCTTTTTTAATGCATTTCTTTCTAAGATTCAGGAGTATCCAAGCCCTAAGTATGCTTTTTTTGTATTCTAATCGGTATGACTTCTCCCGAAATGCCGTTAAGCTGTATGGACAATAACCTAAGATTGTTTGGTTTGGACTACCATTCGCAAACGATTGTTGAAATCGAGTAAGGTATATCTTTCGTTCGGAGTCTAGAACATTAGAAAAGCCAGGAGGCCCAAAGAAATGGAAACGGAGAGTTCACATGTATCACTTCAATGGCGACATTTGTCTATCACAAGCTCATCCTCGGCTGCTTATCAAGCGTGCCAACATCTTGTAGAGTGTCTTATCAGGAGATCGAGTTTATTGTTTCATGGGCGTCCCTGAGATGAGAGAAAAAGCATCTGACAAAGGACATGTTATGATTTCCAAGATCGGATTTGTGATGATTGATAAAATGAGGCCCATCTATCCAGTTTGATATTATCCACTATACTACATTAGCCAGCTATATACATAATGCGCCTAAATAAATACTTGCCTCTATGAGGGATGAGCATCGAGGTATACGCGATAATGCGATAAAACTTTCTAGATATAGCCAAGAAAAGAAACCTACTTTACGTGCAAGCTTAGGACGCCTCATCTTCATTGTACACTGGTGCTAATTTGCTGGATGGTTGCACCGATTGATGCGACGTAAATTGTTGAGCGCAAGAGTGGGGGGTGTTCAAATCTAGTTGTCCAAGACTAAGTGTCATCTGCAATGCATCTATAGCGGAGGGTGCGTTGACAGGTCTGCGTGGGGCAAAATCTTGCTCGGTTGAAGTAGAGGATGACATGTCGAGAGAAACTAGGGATGAGGCTAGATCAACATCCTCGTTACTAGCTTCTAATCCAAGACACTGATGAGCAATGCGAGAGGCGGCCTTTAGTTGCGCCTTCATGACGGCACAGTGGGCAACATGATCAGCATGTAGTTGTTTGTGTTCTTCGTACCACCTTCCATAATCCTCCTCCGAGAGTTGCTCAATAGGTGGAAACGAAGCATTGTGTTGCTGCTCTAAGTCCTGCCAGAGTCTCTCCACTTCATGGTTGACACATTCCTCACAGTAAAAGGGAAGCAACGAAGTTGCTTCCAGACAATTTGATCCGCAATCTTCAACAAGGTCGGTACGGACTCGATGGCTGCAGTCTAGTTGGTGGTAAAGGCTTCCTTGACAGGCTTGGAATCGCCTCATGCGCGCTGGGGTTTCCATGACATCAGGTACCAGGGATAAGGTAAAGTCTGCGAAGGGAGCACTCGCTTCATGGTTTCGGATATCGGGCACGGCGCTTTGAGCCTCATTTGCAGGGCGTTGACCGAAGCCAAAGCGGACGGCTAGGATGTTGGATTGCTGTTCCATCTCGGAATCTGCGGAAGGCTCGCCAAAGGAGAATCCGCAAGACATGGTAGATGGGGAAGACGTGGATAAAGGATGCTATCAAGACGTTTCACCTCAGAAAACGAAGAATGTTGTTGTGGAAGTGAATCTGGAGATGATTGCTCATTATTGTAGGGTTGCGTAGCGGTCGCGGGGGGCTCTGCTGGTGCTGCTTAGTGACTGCGCGACGGGTGGTGGTGGGTGGTATTGTGACGTCCGGAGGGATAGATGGGATGATGACTCCATGGGAGAGTTTGGCTGGACGAAGGAAGATTTATATGATCGTAGAAATCCCGAAGAGCTGCCGCTGATCACGTGGACCGCGTCAACCTTCTAAGGTTGGAAGACAAAGCCGCTTCCAGCAATGTAGAGTTATGCTATAGGTAGGTATGCCATTACCATGAACTGGTAGGGTAGCTGTAGCTCATGCGCATCTTCTCTTTCACCGATTACAAATATAAAATATATAATAGTTCTCTACGAGGATGAAGTCCTAGATCACGTGATTCTACACGGCGGCGCGTGGTGTGCGTGGTTGCATATCGCAATGCGACAGGTGGACGCAAGTGGCTGTGCACCAGTCGAGCTCTGAGCAAGCGATAACGCGGGCTCCGCACCACCTAGGCGCTTTTATTCCTCCTGAAGAGACTCCTTTCATCCTCATCATTCTTCCATCGTCGAGTGCTATATCCATCTCATATCCATCCGCAAGCATGAATTCAGAACCCGATCTGCACCGGGCCATCTCGATGAAACCTTCCCCGTTTCATGCCCATCCCCACCGCACCGCCAGCCCTCGTTCAGACCTGTTTCCACCCCATCACCCGATTTCTTCCGGCCACCCCCCCGCTAAGGTTGGCACCAGCACCGCCATCGAGCCCACCACGCCGACCGATGACGACCACGAACCCATTGCTCGCCATGTCAACCAGCGCGAGAACGATGTCGAGAGCCAGAAGCTGCCTAGCTACACCGAAGACAACGACCCCTACAAGCTTGCCACCCGCATCAAACCCCAGGATGAGATTGATCTGATAAGGGCCAATACCTCGAGGAAGCGCGACGGCTGTGGCCCTATTGCGCTTAATAAGACTACGGTCAAGGCAAGGAAGCTCCAGGGCTTCTACGAGGCTCAGAATGAGAATATCGAACGGCTCTTGAAACCCGTCGACGATCACCGCCGACAAGCGAAGGAGCAGGATGGCGACAACCAGCTCAAGTTCAAGATTGCGGTTACCGGCAGTTTTGTTGCCAATGTTATTCTCGCAGCCTTGCAATTGTATGGTGCTGCATCTTCCGGTTCGCTTTCTCTTTTTACTACCATGGCCGACGCCTTGTTCGATCCGTTGTCGAACGTCACTCTAATCCTTTGCAATCGCGCCGTCAAACGTGTTGACGCACGCAAATTCCCATCTGGCAAAGCTCGAATCGAGACGGCTGGCAATATCTTCTTTTGTTTCCTCATGTGTACTGTCTCTGCAATCATCATTGTCGAATCAATTCGAGAATTGGCGGAAGGCTCTACTACAGAAACCAAACCCTTCCATTTACCCTCCGTCATCGCCGTTGCAACTGCCTTTGGCACGAAGCTAGCTCTCTTTTTCTATTGCTATGCGCTCCGCAATGTTTATTCTCAGATTCGCATTCTTTGGGAGGACCATCGTAACGACCTGCTTATCAATGGCTTTGGTGTGTTGACCTCCGTTGGAGGTAGTAAGCTTAAGTGGTGGATTGATCCTATGGGAGCCATCATTCTGTCTTGCTTAATCATATTCCTTTGGCTTAGGACAGCCTACTCCGAGTTTCAACTGCTCATTGGCGTTTCTGCCGATACGAACATGTTACAGCTGATTACATATATTTGTAAGTCACACGACATATTCCTTCCGACTCGGAACTGACTGCTATAGCAATGACGCATTCACCCTTTGTGAAGCAGATCGATACTGTGCGAGCCTTCCATTCTGGCCCTCGCCTCATTGTCGAAGTTGACATTGTCATGGACCCCGGCGAGACGCTCCGAGCAACTCATGACGTCGCTGAAGCCCTGCAGACCAAGCTTGAAAGTCTCCCGAATGTAGAACGTGCATATGTCCATGTTGATTACGAAACCAGCCATGCTCCTGAGCATTTTTTGAAGAAAGAATTATAGGTTGGGATGGTGCATATGCATTCATTGGTTCTACATCACATTCACATATGTTTATACTGGGAAGGCGACTTTTTCTATTGCATTGCATGACGCGGAGTGGGGTATAGACTGTACTGCTCAAGCATAGCGATGGCCGACGGAGGGGTTTGAGTATTCTTAGCATATTTTAATATCGTGACCATTTTGCTTTTTAATCAGACCACAAGAGCTAAACCGCTCGGATTACGTAGAGAGTTATCAGCACCCCACACTTGCTTCTGCAGGGCGGTTCTCACGTGCACGGGACCGACGAACCATCAGCTTTGCCGTCCCACCACAACCGCATCACCAACACTCCACCTCCACGCTTGCAACAGCCACAACTCTAGCCGTTATTACCTCCCGAGCATCCCGTCCGACTTCCGCCATGTTCATTCATCATGCGCATCCCGACCTTTTCATTTTTATACCACAGTCAACTCCATCATGTCACCAAACCAGGAACTCTCCTTTTGGAGTCGTATGGGCCTTGAAGAACGTCATAGGGAGGTTTGTTTGACCAAACTCAAGAACCACTATCCCGGTTGCCATATAAAGGTTATAGAAAGCCAAGGATATTGCAGCTTTACTGTTTTGATAACTCGAGATCCCAACACCCAAAAACGGGAAAGAAGAGTAGACGAAGGTGTTGTTTTATCGACCGACTACGATTGTTGGTCAAGCCGGATTGTGCAACTGCGGCCAAACCAACACGCCTTGAACCTAGATATCGCGCGTATGTCTCGACAGACGTATCCGGGTTATGTGCCCTATATCGAGGAAGTCGACCTGAGTTTCGAATTACCAAAACCGTTGAAGATGTTCGAGGCACAATTTGTTCCTGGGATTCAGTACTCGCAATGTCAGCATCGGGCTATGGAGATGGATTCAACGACTTTGCGACGACAGACTACATTAGTGAAGGCGTTCGCACGTTTTATCAGCTGTGGGTGGTCACATTCATCTGCTCACACGCCAGTAGAGAATTGGAAATCTTTTTCTGAGATAGGACTAAACGGCAACGTTGGATCGAAAATCATACCGAAGCTCAGTCAACTTAGCAATAGCCTACCTACTGTCAACCTTTGTCAGCGAGCTTCTTCTATCCTAGGAGATGTGTCTTTACTAGACGACTTACCTGTGGTGCTAAATCATGGCGATTTGATCCCGTCAAATATCATAACAGATCCAGAATCTGGATGCTTGAAAGGGCTGGTGGATTGGGCCGAAGCCGAATGGTTACCTTTTGGTATGTGCTTGTATGGCTTGGAATATCTCTTGGGATGGGTTGAGAAGCCTGCAAATCGCGAACCAAAATTTCATTATTATCATGAAGCCAAATTTCTCAGAGACATCTTTTTCAGGACGCTGTTTGAGACATGTCCAGCCATAAAACGATGGCAAAGAAGTGTTATGTTGTCTAGAGATGTTGGTGTTATGCTTTGGTATGGATTCGCATGGGATGATGGGAAGATTGACCGCGTTGTGAATCAAGAGGATGATGCAGAAGAGGTTGAGTGTCTATCAACATTTCTTGGAGTCTTCTGAAAGAAAGCATCATGAATGTTTGGTTGAGGTACTCCCACAAACATTTTGAACGAATAATACTGACGCCACGGTGAGTTCAACACATACTAGTTTGCAAATGAAATCGTCTGATTTGAAGGGTGGAACTGTTCTGTTTTTGTTGGTGAGGTAGATGGTAGGTCGTTACACCCAAGAAGGATGTTAACCTTGGTTTTGGTTTTGGACGTTGGAGCCGCACACAAAAGGCCAAGTCTGGAAATGCTATAAATCGTTCTGCATGTGCAACGAACCTTGGGAAATGCCTCCTGAAGAACCCTAATCTATTCCGTAGTTTTGAACAGTTTTCAATGATTCTTGGATGCTGAGCCTCACGATCCTAGGTTCGATCAGAGTTATATGACGATTCGTTGATAGAAAAATCATATTAAAACCAGGCCAAGGTAAGTTGTTGAGATTTTTTTCTTTTCTTTTTATTTTTCTCCTTACGAGTTCCTCACTGGTCCAATGATCCCTTCAAGGGGGAGTTTTATTCCCAATCCACGACCTCTCCCTTCGGGATCCCCCTCCCCGAGAAGAGCGCCAGTGTCACCTTTCAACATGGCCGAGCACTCCCCTTCATCAGCTTCGCCACCTTCTCATAACGTCTTGCCTCATTCAGCACCAGCGTCACAAGGAATGGAGTCTCGCACAGTTACTTCGTCTGGGAAGGACTTGGAGCAGCCTCAGCGCCAATTAGCGTCGAATATCAACCTTCACTTGCAACTCGATCGGTCTGCTGAGAAGATTCAGTCTGGCCATCGATTTAACAAAAGCGGTTGGCTTGACACTTCCCAAGCAATCGCAGAGGCAAAGCGGACATATCCACCAGCCCCAGCAGCCATGCCGCCCGTCATAGTCTGTTCGTCGCGGTACAAGCAGGACATAGCATGGGAGCCGTATAGGAGGGAGGGTAGAGTGTCTGATAGAGTGCCTGACAGAGTGCCTGATAGCTTGCCCGACGCCCGGCTGCTTGCGACGCGGCCATGCAGCGGCTTCACCCTGCCAGACACGCCCCCGCGCTGTTCTGTCATGGAGCCCAACTGCCAATGCAACAGCGACGATTCTTGCTGCAACTGCCTGAATTGCACGGCCAAGCGCACCCACCACACCAAACACGCCCTGGACAGGCTGTTGTCTCGAGCACTACCCGCCCCACCCGGACTCTCTCATCCATCAGTATCACCCTCACTCTCACCATCAGCACCATCATCGACATCATCGACATCATCGACGACATTATCACCGCCATCGCTGCCTAGCCCTCGCAACACCACTCCCTTCACGCATGACATGAACGACCACCACGTTCACCGACAACAGGATGCCCTGGACATCATCGACGGCATCGCACTCGCACCCGTCGACTCACACTCACACTCACCCTCGACCCCCTCCATGCAGGTGTTCAAAGCTACCCCATCCCCGCCTCCATCAACCCCTTATATACGCCCTCAGAAACCCTCCCATAGGAACGCCCCGAAAAACAAGCACAAGCCCCATACAAGACGCCCTTATAACCCCTCCTTCCATGCCGAACTAGGAACCCACCACCCCCCTTTGCCGCCACCTTCCTTGACGGCCACACGTCTTGGTTCTCACCCTGACGTAGCTGCTCGGGGGGAGACGGCAGAAGAGAAGATACACAAGCGCATCCAGACGCGCTTGCGAAACTATACGCCCGCCGCCACCACTCCTTTAGCACCTATCATGACGACCACAAACACCAATCCTTCAGCACCAATGATGAACTGGCCTACAATCCCCCCGGGTTTCGACAACCTGCTTGCGGATGGCAGAAAAGCAGCCGATGAGGCAGCGCTCTTTGCAGCGCGCCTAAAGTCTACTTGTGATTCACTGCGTCGTCCATCTGGCCTTCAAAACAGCCAGACCCCTACAACTGTTAAGAAGGCGGAGGGTGTTGAGATGGACGGAAAGCAAGTCTCTTCCATGGTGATGACTGAAGAGAAGATCGTAGTCTGTGATGATGATGAACAAATTCCCGACCCGGTGAAGATCGAACAAGGAGAGGTTAACTCGACCAGGAAGGAAGTTACAGAGGCTCAACAGCCATGCTTAGACTTACCCGTTGAATTGCCTGCAGACGAACCTGCCCTGGATAGGAACGATGAGTATGCTCGCCAGTATGATGAGGCTACGTTATTGGGATATGAGGTTGTAGAGCGAGGTGAAAAGTTGAGCGAGATTGGCGAGAGATACGTGAACATTTCGCGCTCTTCGTTCTGGAGGATGAAGAGGAGGTGATATCAGTATGGTCGGTTTACGATGGTTAAGTTGGACAAAATTGAAATATTGAGGTTTTCGTACTGACGAATGCAAGCTTATCGCTTTTTAAGTAGTGTTCTGTGATGTCTTATCTAGTTTCTTCTCGAGAGATCCTATCAAATATAATACTCATGAGGAAGCAGATTACATCAAAAATTTTTATATAAAATAGGGAGACTTGGTTTGTGCTTTTGGAATAATAACCCCAAGGGCTTCAAGTTCTCTCTAAGAAAAAAAATTTCAAAATCTATTTAAGTCTATAATCTCTACTCTAATAAACTCGAAACAAACCCAAAGGACATATCCCCATATTTACGAATCCAGCCTAGGTTTCACCAACTTCTGCGCCTCCTCATCCCTCCCAACCACCTCGTCATAGTCCATTCTCGGCAACTCAAACGCCTCGCTCGTCCTCCCAAACTGAATCCCACCCAACCTACTGATGGGTCTCAAAACCGCCGGATCAATCAAGCTCCCCTCCTCATTCACCGCATCCTCTCGAACCCAAAACCTAACCCCCTCAACAATAACCACAATACTACTAACCTCGCCCTTCCTACTCTCCTGCCTACTCAAAAACTCCTTTTTCTCCACCAACTTGGCTTCAACACTGAATACCGCCTCCTTTACGCGATCGGGTTTTACGATTTTACTGGGGGCGGGGTGCAGGCCTGAGAGGGCCCACTCGGAGATTCCATATGGGGAGTTTATGGCGGTGGCGTTGGCGGCTTCGATGTAGTGCTCGGAGATTATGTTGATTGTGCATTCGTTGGTCGAGAGGAGGTTTTTTAATGTGTCTTTGTGGGGGAGGGAGGGGGATGAAGTGAAGGAGAGGGTGAAGAGAGGGGGATCGGAGGCTAGGAGGTTGAAGAAGGAGAAGGGGGATAGGTTTGTTGATGTACCTAGGATCAATATCAGTATATATCATGATAATGAAATAAGTTAAACAACTCACCATCTTCACTCCTCGTACTCACAAACCCAATCGGTCTCGGAACCACCCCACTAATAAGTAACTTGTAATTCAAATTCGCGGGACGGCCTGCTTCATAAGGATCAATTTCTCGATGATTATGCTTTAGGCTTTCTCCGTTGTCGTTTCCCCCTTCTCCGAGCTTCCAGTCTGGTTTGGGAGTTTGCGTGAAGTGGAAGCTGGTTGTTGTGTTGAAGGGTGGACGGCTAGATTCGACCTTTTTGAAGTCCGGGTGTGGGTTGCGTTTTAGGGTTGCTTCGGTGCTGGGGGCGCCGGTTGTGGGGGTTGTGGTGGACATATTTAGTGGTTTAGGGAGAGGGTGTGGTTAGGGGTTGAGGTTGGGACTATGTTTCTTTTATAGAAGGTTTTCCACGGAGATATGGATGCTTTGAAATACAATACGTTAGGTCGTCTAAGGATGTCGTTTATCGGGGGTTCTTTGACTCCTGAGGCACTCTTAAGATTTGACTGTATGATTATTAGCATTGGAAGGCAAGTGTTAACTTGATACATGACAGACCTTTGAGAACCTTGACAGCAATTGCAATTGCAGAATTTTTTGAAGATCTGGTGTGTTCAAGAGAGGAGGTCTAGGAATCAATCCGGCTGCCGGATCATTTTAACGCGAAACTCGGTATTTGAAGTGCAGAAACTCGGCATTTGCTTTTCAATCAACCCCGCCATTGTCAACAACTCAGGAGATTGCCCCGCTATGGGTACATGACTAAGGTGGTTACTGCTAGTAAAATGTCATGACACATGCTTAGCTAGCTGGTTGGTTTGATAAGGCGACTTATGATAGGCAATGCATGCGGGGAAGATATGAGGGGGAATGTAAGGGTACACGTTAAAGTTACAACTGAAAACCTTGTATACCATCACTATCTTTTTGAAGAAATCATCATATATCTGTATATTCTTTTGATCACTCGATATGGCGGGCGAATATAGTACTTACAAGTTAGGGGACTTCAAGCTCAAGTCTGGAGGAGAAATCCCGGATGCTTTTATCGCATATAAGACGTTAGGGGAACCTCACTTGCCTGTCGTCATTTATCCTACGTGGTATTCGGGATGTACGCTTGTTTCCTTTGTAGCATCTATTTCTCTTGTAAACTGATACATAAATATAGTCATATCTGATAATCTATGGTTGATTGGCGAAGATAAAACGCTCGATTCAAAAAAGTACTTCATCATCATCCCAGCGCTATTTGGGAACGGTGAATCATCGTCACCATCGAATAGTCCGAATTTGCGACCGTTCCCAGATGTTCTGTTCTATGACAATGTCAGAGCCCAGCATGAGCTTGTGACTAAGCATTTGGGAATAAGTCATGCCCGGGCTGTCCTTGGTTGGTCAATGGGCGCTGGCCAAACCTATCAGTGGGCCACGCAATATCCTGACTTCATGGATCTTATTGTACCATTCTGTGGATCTGCAAAGACATCGTTGCATAATCAGGTTTTCCTCGAAGGGGTAAAATCCGCCTTGTACTCTGCAAAGACCACGTCCTCAGCTGGTGTTGCAAGACCTGATCTGGAAACTGCAAATGGGGGCTACAAAGCATTCGGTGACGAAGCAAGAAAGACAGGGTTGAAAGCATTGGGAAGAATCTACGCTGGCTGGGGTTTTAGCCAAGCCTTCTATCGCGAGAAACTCCATGAAAAGGTGCTTGGTTTCAAAAACCTCGATGATTTCTTGGTGAACTTTTGGGAAGCTTGGGCACTTGCGAAGGATCCGGAGAACATGCTGGTAATGGCGCATACTTGGCAGGCTGCAGATTGCTCGCAACAGGAGCCGTACAATGGTGACTTTGTCAAAGCTTTGCAGGGTATCAAAGCAAAAGCCTTGGTTTTGCCTTCCAGGACCGATCTTTACTTCCCGTAAGACATGTAATCGTCCCAAGAAAGAATAATGCTGACGTTGTGTAGTCCCGAGGATTCGGAAATTGAAGTTGCTAATATGAGACCGGGGGTTGGCGAACTTCAAGTGTTTCCAAGCATTTGGGGGCATTGGGCTGGCGGTAAGTCTTATCCTCGTTCAAGTAGAATCAATTCGCTGACGCGAACAGGTCCTGGACAAAGCAAAGAGGATGTTAAGTGGCTAGACGAAAAGCTGAAGGAGTTCTTTTTGCGCCATGAATTGAAGGAAAGTAAGATTTGAAGTGTACGATGTGATATTGTGTCCTTGCTATAAGGAGAAAAAGACTATCGGGGACTCAATTTAAGAATTCCCCAGTTTGATAGATCCAAGGATCTTGAGAGGACCGTCGAGTCGATTACTCGTAAGAATGTGAACTTCGTCTACAAGCCATGGAAGCCCAAGGGTCTGCTGATCATGAATGTTTGTGTTGATTGTAGATTCGGTTTCTTGACGAAGCTTTTCGAGAGAATCCCCTGCAGCTTGCCCAATGGAGAGACGGACGGGGGGTAGTTGAAGGGTAGAGTAACCTGTATCCTTGCTTGGGATTTCTGGGAATTCGGCTCGTAAAAGAGATTGAAGATCATGTATTGGGCGAGATTCTGGGCTATCAGACACTGGATCTAGCCAGACAGACTTGGTCTTTTCACCAGGAGGGTTATCACTCTCGGGATTATAACGTAGCGTTACTGAGAAGGGTTCGATGTGCCGAATGGTTTCACGAATTCTTAAGCCTATGGTCTTTTTCAAAATGGGATCCCCATCATCGTTTACTTGCGTCGCATGATCAAGGAACGGGTAAAGAAGTTTGATATGAGGTGGCCAGCGAACGAAGTGTTTGTCATGGACGCGACGTAATGCTTCTATGGGGGATGTGATGGAGGCAGGAGGCAATAAGACAAGGGCCGACTTTCGCGAAAGAAATCGCGGTAATGCCCAACGAGGAGGTATTTTTTTCATCTTTCGTAGCGAAATACTAGTAGGCGAGTGGTTTTGTGAGGTCAGAATTGGAAGCTATTCACACTTGAAGAGAAAAATAGATATCGGAGGTTCTGTTTCCCCGAATCGCCGAACCCTGTGCCTGTCTCCTGTAGCGTGGAATCAGTTCCGGGCTTGGCGCGCGGCGTCTGCCTTCCAAGGTTCACTTGGCCGTTGGAGCTTTCAAAGAATGTAAGACTTTCTCACGACCTTCCTCCCCCAACCATCTCCGGCAGCCTTTCGCTCTGCTGCGATAGAGATGCAGTTGTTTGTCCTCTCTTTCTCTTTCTGATTCCGAACCTTCGCATCACGTGCGCTCTGCTTCACGGCGCGGCCTGTCCCTCCCTGCACTTTCAACATCTATCTACCCGCGACGCTTTCGGCTCCTACTTGAACCTACCACTACCACACTGCTTTCTGCCGAAATGGAGGGTCAGACACAAAGGAAATGGGGCGTCACAAACCCGATATCAGAGGCTCTTCCTACCGAAAAGGACCTGGAGCTCAACGGCCAGCTTCTGGATGAGCTGAAGCGACAAAACAACTTTGAATCTCCGGAAGGCACCGAGCGAAGGTTTGTATACAGTCTACCCGCGCGCAATCGCATCTCCAGTACAGACTGACATCGTATAGGGTCAAGGTCCTGAAGCATCTCCAGAAAGTCACGGAAGAGTTTGTACGCCGCGTCTGCAAAGCGAAAGGCCTCTCCCAATCTGTTATCGATAATGCCGGCGGAAAGATATTCACTTTTGGTAGCTACGCGCTTGGAGTATTCGGACCAGGTTTGTACCCAGCTTTCATTGATTAGATATAATGCTGATTATACTTTGTCGTTTCAAGGTTCGGATATCGATACTCTAGTCGTAGCTCCTAAGCATGTTGACACCCATGATTTCTTTAAACATTTCGAACCCACTCTGAGAGACCTCTCGCCCGCCGAAGACATCGAGGAGCTTGTGTGCGTCCCCGACGCGTTCGTCCCGATTATAAACATGAAGTATGCTGGAGTTAGTATCGACTTGCTCTTTGTATCACTTCTTCTACAGTCTGTGGGTCCAGAACTAGAATTGACAGAAAAGAGTTTGCTTCGCGGACTGGATGATAGCGCTATGCGCAGTCTGAACGGAACCCGAGTGACCACTGAATTGAAGTCCTCTGTTCCGCAGATCAAAACATTCAGGCATGCGCTTCGCCCAATCAAACTTTGGGCACAACGTGAGTAGAAGTGTAGTGTTTAGGTCAACTTTTTACTGATTTGTTCAAGGACGTGGCATTTACGGCGCAAAATATGGTTACCCTGGAGGCGTCGCGTGGGCGATATTGGTGGCTCGTATCTGTCAGCTCTACCCTTACGCTTGCGGAGCCACAATCGTGTCCAAGTTCTTCAATCTGATGTTGAAGTGGCACTGGCCAAGACCAGTTATGCTCAAACCAATCGAGGAAGGCACAATGGGTCTTCGTGTCTGGAACCCTACCGTGAGTCAAACCCCTCTATTTCCACTATCGAATGCTAACTATATGTAGATATACCATGGGGACAGACTACACCTAATGCCCATCATTACGCCTGCCTTCCCGTCCATGTGCGCGACTCACAACATCATGCATTCCACGAGGGCTGCTATCCTTCATGAGATGGAACGTGCAGATGGCATTATAAGTGCCATCGTGGCGGGCAAGAAAGCCTGGAAAGACCTCTTTGATCGCCATTCCTTCTTCACCACAGACTATAAGTATTACCTGAGCGTAATAGCGGCCAGTCGTAATATAGAAACTCATCACTCCTGGTCAGGATGGGTGGAATCGAAATTGCGATTGCTGGTCAAAGCTATTGACGAGTCTGATGCTGGCGTCGACGTTGCCCGCCCCTACTTCAAAGCTTTTGATCGAGTTCATCACTACAAGTCCGAAGAAGAGGCTGATCGTATCGTTCAGGGAAGCTTGGAGTTCATGGTCAAGGATGACGAGCCTGCTGCTACAGACAAGAAGACAGAAACCTCCAATGGTGACAAGGACTCTGACGATATTCAGACGCTATACACACAAACTTATTATATTGGAATTTCACTACAAGAAGGTAAGCAAAGCAACACCTGCTATCTACCAACCCACTAATTGGTATTCTAGGTGCGAAGTCACTCGACATCTCTTTTCCCGTGCAGGAATTCAAGCGTTTGGTCACTGGTTGGCCAAACTACGACCTCAATCTACACTCTCTGCGGGTTGTGCATACAAGGAAGTAAGGCATCTCTAGCCCCATATAAATGTGTAAAGTTAACGATTGCAAGCTATGACCTTCCGGATGATGTGTTTGAGCCAGGCGAAACACGTCCGACAAAGACGACAAAGAAGAAAACCCACAGATCTACGAAACGAAGCTTTGCTGACACCGGCCTCGACGTGCGTACACCCCCAGAAAAGAGAAGCATTTGATTTCTAGTATACTATATTGTTTGCGCCCCTGGCGCGAAAGCTAAGCTTACGGTTCCATGTTCCACTGACGTAATCCAGGACAAACAAAATCATGTCACCAAACGTCGTCAATCTACCAATAGTGTGGCAACGCCAACAGCAGCATAAAGTAGTCTACTACTTTGGTCGACTCTGTTCGTCTTATCTCCTTGCTGTTTTTCAATGCCTCGAGCTTCTAATTTTCTAGTATATGCTCGACCTTAAAACGAATCCTCATATCGCCACAGGCCTCCAAGGCGAGGTATCTGGGACGACTGGCGTTGCTCTCAAGGAACAGCCGAGGAGAATGAACTGCCAGGTTCGTATAAATGCTTGGCTTAGGTGCTAACATTACAAACAAGAAAAGGAAGGAGAAAAAAAAACTTCAAAAACCAGACAAAACACATGAGGAGTCATGCCACTCACTACAAAGAGGTTCATTTTGGTTTGTTCAAAATTGTGAAGCTGCAGGATGCAGCGGCCTGGAATCACGGAATGTGAGTCTCAACTCGGCCCTTAGTTTCTTTTGTGTCCAGTGTTTCCAAAGGATTGTCATGCAGCGGCGTTGGTGGATTGAGCTGATTTTACACCCGGTGGCAGTGGTAAGGTACTGATGGCGCCTTTAAGCGGCATGGGAGGAGGGCGTGGGACATCAATCAATGGGCGATTTACCGGCGGTGGGCCTCTAACGGGGTTAAACTGGCAATACTTGTTCGTGTAGATACTTAGAACCTTCAATTTAATACTTTATTGGGGCTTACGGGCTCCTTCAAAAGAATTGTGACCGATACTTTCATTTGATGTCGCATCCACAATCATTGGAACATCCGTTCGGGAAAGCCACACTTCCTCCGCCTTACCGCTCACTAGAAGTAGCTTAGCGCAATCCTCGTCAGATCCACAACAGAACTTTTTCTGCCGCTCGATCTCAACTTTTTGTTTAGCTCCATCACCACCCATTGAAGCTATCCCAGTCCTCTTACCCTTACTACCCACTGTGAAGGCTGTATAGAAAAATGGCACCTCGCACCGATGACGATTTTGTTTTCACAATTTCAGACAACGAAGACGTCTCCGCCGACGAAGAAGATGATGCGCAGACGACCAAATTATCCGGACAGGGAAAGAAGAGGAAGCACAACGAGGTCGAAGACAGCGCAGTAGCTAGCGGAAAGAAAAATAAGAAGGCTAAAAAGGAGATTAAAAACCAGAAGAAGAAAAACAAACAATCTGCTCCTGAGCCCAGCGAGGATGTCGAAGAGGACCAAGCTGCGAACGAGAAGGATGCTGTAGAGGGTGAAGAGAATGATGATATCGCCTCCGACTTTGAGTTCCAGATTGGCGATGTTGATACTGGTGTTGTGGATGATTTCGATGGATGGGGTGTTGATAAGAAGGAGGATGTTACCGTTGGGCAAAAGAGGACAAGTACGGCTGTTGATGTCGATGAGATTATCGAGAGAAGAAGAAATAAGAAACCTGTGGATCAAGATGTCGTGGCAGACGAAGAAGATATCGAGGAAGAGTTTGGTGGTTTTGGGGATGACGACGATGAGTTATTAGCTGAGGACGGCTTCGGCATGGGTGTTGGGAGCGATGTTGAAGAGGAAAGTGATGAAGAGGGCGAAGACGAGGAAAGGGAAGATGGCAGCGACAATGAAGAGAGCGAAAATTCAGATAAGGATGCGGAAGCCGAAGAGTCCGATGACGACGTTGCTGCCCATGTCCCCCACCCAATGGACCTCGAAGCTTCAGACGCGGAAGATGAGAGCGACCAAGAAGACCCCGAAGAAGCAAAGAAACGAGCCGCATTCTTCGCTCCCGAGGAAGACACTGAGCTGCCAAAGTCCTCAAAATCTGCTGGATCCTTCCAGACAATGGCTCTCTCGCGTCCTATTCTGAAAGGATTGGCTTCCGTAGGCTTCACAGAGCCGACACCAATTCAGTCAAAAACCATTCCTATGGCGCTTCAAGGTAAAGATGTGGTTGGTGGTGCTGTCACTGGTTCCGGAAAGACGGCAGCTTTCCTCATTCCCATCCTTGAGCGTCTCCTTTACCGACCCAAGAAAATCCCCCAGACTCGCGTGGCTATCCTTATGCCTACCCGTGAATTGGCGGTCCAGTGTTTCAACGTAGCACGAAAGATTGCAAGCTTCACAGACATCACGTTTGCACAACTTGTCGGTGGTTTCTCTGTTCGCGAACAAGAAGCCATTCTAAAAACAAGACCCGATGTTGTTATCGCTACACCTGGTCGTTTCATTGATCACATGCGGAACTCTTCTTCCTTTGCTGTTGATACTCTCGAGATTCTTGTCCTCGATGAAGCTGATCGTATGCTCGAGGAGGGTTTCGCAGATGAACTGAACGAGATTTTGACGACCATTCCAAAATCGAGACAGACTATGCTGTTCTCGGCTACCATGACCGATTCAGTCGACAAGCTTGTTCGTGTAGGTATGAATAGGCCAGTAAGACTGATGGTAGATGCGAAGAAAAAGACTGTCTCCGGATTGGTGCAGGAGTTTGTCAGGCTGAGACCTGGTCGTGAAGATAAGAGACTGGCTTATTTGATGTACCTTTGTGAAAAGCTGTACACGGATCGAGCCATCATCTTTTTCAGGCAAAAGAAAGAGGCACATAGGGTTAGGATCATCTTCGGACTCTGCGGCATGAAGGCAGCCGAGTTGCACGGAAGCATGAGCCAAGAGCAGGTATGGAATATCACTATCCTGATATGTAAAACTCTTTACTAATATTATTCTAGCGTATTCAAGCTGTGGAGTCCTTCCGCTCAGGTAAGGCGTCGTATCTCTTGGCGACTGATCTTGCCTCTCGTGGTCTCGATATCAAGAACGTCACTACCGTCCTCAATTACGAAGCTCCTCAGTCTCATGAGATCTACCTTCATCGTGTCGGTCGTACCGCTCGTGCAGGTCGTACTGGTCGGTCTTGTACCATTGCAGCAGAGCCGGATCGCAAAGTTGTCAAAGCTGCAGTCAAATCAGCTCGTGCACAAGGGGCGAAAGTAGTCAGCCGTCAAGTTCCACTCGAGGATGTTGATGCTTGGCAAGAAAGGATCAAGGGGCTTGAAGATGATGTGGAGGAGGTGCTCAAGGAGGAGAAGGAAGAGCGTGCTTTGAGCATTACGGAGCGTGACTTGAAGCGTGGAGAGAATCTTATCATGCACGAAGATGAGATCAAGTCACGGCCTAAGCGGACATGGTTCGAGAGCGAGAAGCAGAAGAAGGCTGCTAAGGAGAAGGGAGCGGCAGAACTGAATGGGCCAGCTATGAAGAAGGAGAAAAGGAAGCTGAGCGGCAAGGATAAGAAGAGGTTGGAGATACGGGATGTGAGGACGGAGGGCAAGGTATGGAAGAAGGGGAAGGAGGATAGAGGCAAGAATGTCGACAAGGGGAAGAAGGGAAAAGATAATGGCAAGGCTAAGAAGGGTGGCAAGGGAAAGAGATAGAAGGGCTGTAATCTGAAGTAGATGTGTAGCTGTGGGCTCAGTATGGACTCGAATATAGCATAGGCTTCACTGCCTAGGTACTTGCTATTCTAGAACTCACGTGACAAGAGAATGGTTGTACGCGAGCATGGAAGAGGCGAACGTTTGATAGTGGCACCGTTGATATTACAATACATGGTGTAGTACATGGCGCCTCGGAACTATCAGATGCACCACCACCACAGGGCGTGGTGTGCTTATGCTGTGACGATGCGGATGGGTGCCCGTTTGGGCCTAGTAGCGGACAGTTGCGGACCAGAGAATATTTCTCCACCTGGAAATGCAAAAGGCCCAATTATACAGACAGACGTACGTGTCTTCTCATCTCTTCTGCATTGCTGCAACATTGCCATTATTCATTCCCTCCATCCTGCTCTCCCATGACCGCCTTGCCAAGACGTCCGCTCTCGTCATTAATATAGACCCCCTTTTACCCCTGCAGCCCTAAGCTCCTGAGCTCTGTTATCGGCTTATCAGCACGCAAATTCCTGTGCCCGGAATCCCAGAACAAAGTCCAACAAACTACTACCTCTCCTCGTCCGCACACACACTCTCTCCCCGCCGTCTCTCCCACGCGAACAAAGACTCTCCCTTCACATCGCTTGCAGCTCGGACTGCTCCTTCTCAGCGTCGGCCCCATCGGAAATCCTTCCAGGCAGATCAACTTATATAGCCATCGTCCTGCCCCGTCATCAACCAACGAATCCAATTTCCCATCCCTTCACTCAGCCACTATTCGCAACATCCACGCGCACCAGCCCGACCTCCCTACTGCCTACCGGCGCGAGTACTTATACCTTATTTGCGATTGAACACCACAATCGACGCTCGAAAAAAGGGGCCGCCAGGTCAAAAGAACACAATCATCACAATGGCTAGGAACCGGTCGAGAGACAACAGAACTCAGGTTAACGGTAATGGACGCGCCGTATCGCCTGCTGTGAAAGGAGAAGAAGAGAACATCTTTCTTTTCTATCCCAACCTTATAGGTACGTTCTTCGTCCTTGTTCAATCCAATTTTAGCATCTCCGCGACCTCCGCAACCCCCGCGATTGTTCCCTGTTCATCTCCCTATTGCTAACACATCATGTACCTACAGGCTACTCACGCGTCGTCCTCGCTATTGCATCCCTATATTACATGCCTCTCCACCCACGAACATGCTCCCTCCTCTATTCCGTCTCATGCCTTCTCGACGCCCTCGATGGTGTTGCAGCACGGCACTTTGAACAATCTACAAAATTCGGTGCTGTGCTGGACATGGTGACGGACAGATGCACAACCTCCTGTTTGCTTGTGTTCTTGGCTTCTGCTTTTCCACGATGGAGTCTCATTTTCCAGGGACTCATTAGTCTTGATCTGGCTAGCCATTACATGCACATGTATGCAACTTTAAGCATGGGAGGAAGTGGACAAAGCCACAAGAAGGTAGACGAGAGCCGGAGTTGGATCTTGAAGATGTACTATTCCAATAATGTGGGTTTCTCTTCCCTCCAAATTACCCATCTACTTTCCCCGAGATTGCAAACCCAGCAAAAGTTGGAGGCTAGATTCACTAATGCGATTCTGCTTATAGAAAGTCCTCTTCACCTTCTGCGCCTTAAACGAAGTTTTCTTCATTGCTCTATACCTCCTCTCCTTCTCCTCGCCCATCCTCTCCCCTTCCCTCCTGCAGGATCCCAAGCAGCCATCTACGCTGCAACCTGGTAGCCCCGCCGCTCCAAAGCCTTCCATGCTATTCACAAGCCCCTGGTCAGCTGGTGCTATGGAAATGGCTAGGTAAATACCCTTTTAATACTCGATTTTCAATTCCACAGATGGCTAACCCCTGGTATTTACAGAGCAAACAAGATGGACTCAACTGTCCCCTGGATCCTTGCCATCGCCTCCTTCCCCGTTATGGCCGGAAAACAAATCATCAACGTCGTTCAGCTCGTAAAGGCGAGCAAATGGCTCGCTGAGGGTGACCGGGCGGAACGAAGGAAGCAGGGATTGCCAAGGAGGAAGAAGACGGCTTAAATTCCCCTCCAAAGAGAACGTTTCCGTTTCCGTTACGATTGCTTTCGGTACCAGATAAGGAAGGGAAAGATACTCATAATTGAGAGGTGCTCAAAAAGAGAATCTTCAAACACATTTCGAAGCTCTTTATAAGCAAATGGTGAAAATGCTCTGGAAAAGCCTTTTATTTTCCATTCATTCTTATATCAGCCATATGGATCTATGGATCAGAGGTCAAAAATAGTTTTTTATTTTTTGCTTTTTCTTCACATTATACCTTTTCTTCTTCTTTTTCAATCCAAGGTTTCACACTCGTTGTTATAATCAATCGTCGAGCCTTTTCAATAGTTATGTGGAGGGTGTGGTTATTCATTTTCCATTCACATAAATCCCGCCCAACCACCTTCATAAAGTGTCAACCAACTCAGTATCTTCATTTTTTTTTCTCAAACCGGCTAGTCCCTACACCCATTATTTTTTGGTCAGTCATATAGCATTTGTATTGTAAACCTGCGTCTTCAAAATTCTTCTCTTTTCACACACTACTACCCCCTTGATTTAACTGACTTATTTGATTTTATCTTATTTACCCTTTTTTAAACACAAATTCCTACTAATTTTATTCTTTTATTTCTTCAAAGGACGTCATGGTGGTGGTGATGGTGGATGAATGGTATGAATTGATCGTTTTGCTGGCGGAGGGCTTGTCTATACCAAGGAGGAAAGGAGACCGAGGGATTTAGTCTACAGCAAGAGAGATATGGAATTTCAGCACGGGAGAGGGACAAAAAGCTTTTGACACATTCACACATATGTTCAAGCAAAATGGAAAGGAACGAATGAGATTAATTTTAGGGTTGATAATACGTAACGTAACCTACTTTATTCTTATAGACTTTCAAATGTTTAGAATTGGGATTTGGTTTTTTTGTTTATGTGTTCTTTTGGGGTTGGGTGAGGTGTGATGGGATGTGTTTGGTGGTCTTGTTGCTTGGTTGTTTGGGATGTTGTCTTGAGGAGCACGTTTAAGCACCATAAGGAAGCTTACGGTTGAAGAAGAGTAGGAAGAGGGGTGAAAGGCTCAAAGCCTTAGGTATGTACATACAACCCAACTACCTATCGATTCAGCCCCTGTTCTCCCTACCCTATCCCCACGCAATACCACGCTAAACAAAAGAAACCGATCATCTGACCCTTCCATCGGATCCACAAAGCATTCATTAAACAGTCCTCACCATCCCTCGATTGCACCATACCCATCACCTCAACCAATCCAACCCACCTCACACCCCCCATCCCCAAAACCCACTAACACAATCCCTCCCATTAATAGAATATTTCCCCGTACAATGTACCCAACACCCAGTACACCAGTCATAAAAGCAAGTGTCGATAGCGTCGGGATCCTGACAGAACCATTCTCGCCGTTTGAGCTCGCGTTTGGGGTTTGGGAGGGGTGTGTAGAGGAATTCGCCTGGGGGTTGGCCTGGACGGTCGTAGAGGAGGACTGGAGTTTTTGTGGTTTTTGTTGATTTGATGGTGGGTTTCAATGTTGTGTGTTTTGAGGAGAGGGGAGTAAATGTTTTGGTTTTGGTTGTGCTGGGGGGTTTGATCATGGTGCGGATGGAAGAAGGAAGAGTGGTTGTAGTGTTGATGTGGAGTTTCTTGGCGCTGTGATGTGTGTTGGTTGTGCTGGATTGTTTGATCACAGCATAGATGAAGGGGGGAAGAGTGGTGGTCGTGGTCGTAGTGGTGTTGTGTAGCTTCTTAGGGCTATAATGTGCGTCAGTCGTGAGGCGCGATGTTGATACCGTTGTAGTGGTGTAGAGTGCAGGTTTTGAGACAATCATCAGGGTTTCCGTGACGTGTGATGATGTTGATGTTGTAGTAGTGTGAACCGTAGGTTTTGTGAGAATCGTCACGATGATGTAGACTGTATGGATGGGTTTGGAACTAATCAGGTTTGTCGTGTTGGCTTGCACTTTCGTCATCCTTGAGATTGTAGGGTTTAGGTCCTGCGGTTTCGTGGTTGGTCTGTGATGTGCTGCTGATACTGTCGTAGGAGTGTAAACGGCGTGTTTTGAAATGACCGTCAGACTTGTCGGGTTTCCATGGACTTCGGCTATCGCAGTCTCATTGGGTTTCAAAGTTACTAATTTTGTGAGTGTAACGTGTCGAGGCGTTGACGCTGTAGTGAATATTGAGACTGTAGCCATGGGAATTGTTATCTGGATTGTAGAGTTTAAGCAGACGTTTGCTTTCGAGCAAGCCGTTGTAGGTGTTGTGGACATTTTGATGCTGTGGACATTGCTATTTTTCACTAAGGGACGGGAAGAAAATTTGCTCTGCGTGGTGGTTGTCGTCGTTGTCGTTAGTGAAGTTGTAGAGCTTAAGTAGACATTTTTTGTGTAGACAGTTGCGGGTGTTGTAGGCGTTGAATGCATTTTGGTGCCATGGGCGTTGCTACTTTTAACGAAGGGACTAGAAGAGAACTTATTCTGAGTGGTAATTGTCATCGTTGTCGTTAGTGTAGAGTTCAAGTAGACTTTTGTGTAGACCTTCGAGGGTGTTGTGGACGTTGTGGACGTTGTAGGCGCTGTAGGCGTTGAATGCATTTCAGTGCCATGAGCATTACCACTTTTGACTACGGAGCTAGAAGAGAACTCATTCTGCGTTATGGTTATCGTCGTGGTCGTCAATGAAGTCGTCAGTGCGGGTTTGAGGTCCTCCATGCTCGAGGTTGATGTTGTCTGGCTGGCCGGATGGGTACTCAGTTGCTCACTCAGTTTCGACTCGGGGGATTTGGTTATTCTCGTAACATTTGAGGCCTGAGTCGTGGTATTCATGAATACTGTCTGCGTTGAAAGAGATTGCGTATCCTGGCTCGAGTGATTCGCCGACATAGTTGGGAGCATGTGGGTGCTAACTGGTGTATTGAGAGTGAGTATCGAGTGGACTATCTTTGTAGTTGGCGTAAAGAGCGTTTGTGTGGACGTTTTCTCGATAGTCTCGAACAATTTCACCGTCTTCGTTGCCGTCGAGTTCACTGTCAAGGTCGATTGTACCGTCTCTATAGATCTCAATGTCTCGGTTGCGGGTGTTAGGAGGGTCTCTGTGGATCGATATGTTGCTGTGGATTCGAAAGACTGAGTTCCAAAGACTCGCTGAGTGGACTGAATCGTTGCTGTAGTGTTTACTGTGTAGATCCGAGTCGAGTCGACTGTTTGCGTGACTTTGCAGGAATGACATGGTTCCGTGATCGTTTGGTTGTACACTGTTATCGAAGGATCCGAGTATAATGTGGTCGTTTCCATACTGTGCAAAATGTAGGTGACTGTCTTTTCGGCAGGCGGCAATGCTGTGTGCACGACTTTTTTCGTAGTATCAACCGCTATGGCAGGGAGATGAAACCCAGTGATCGTCTGTGTGCTATCACTAAAACCCGAACTTGGCTCTGGAGCAAGACCAGTGTTAAGACCAATTCCCGTTATTGTCTTGGCATGATATAGGCTCCTGGTAGGCCTGGAGGAAAGGTGAATTGGACTTATGGTGGGCTTGGGCCAATACAAGTAACTCGTTAGGTGGCTCGCGGTCTTTTTTATATACCCTACAGAACCAGTGTCAGAAATTGACGAATGAAAGCCTCATTGAACAGATACATACCATTTGAACCAACAACGATGGCCTCGGGCTTATCTCCCTTCCCGCCCTTAGGAAATTTGGTATCTTTAGGACCGGTTCCAGTATCCCAGAAGATGGATGAGCCCCACAAATCGCATTTCACGTAGAATGCGTCGTTTTGAGCCGGAGAGCTGGGGAAGGATTCCTCGAAGTAAATATTGAAGCCTACGCAGGTAGTCCACTCATCGCAGTACGCAGCGCACTGATCAGGAAGATACTCGGGAAGAAAGTAACAGGCGATGGGATCAACCGTCGTGATGGAACAATTGAGGCCCTTGAAAGTGGATATCCATCCAGCTGGTGTCACCACGTTGTTAGCCTCGGTAGAGTAGGTATTGAGGGCAATGGACCCGTCTGGAGACGAGCAATCTTCATTTGCGGATCCAAGGACATGGACAACGTTGAGAATCCCAAAGGGTAGGAAAGTAGATGCCCTCATGTTTACTTGACTGGGCGTTGGGGCTTCGCCAGTTCTGGAAGGGTTATGAATAGTGGATAGTATGAACAATGCCGGAGGGAGAATGCATCTCGGTCGCCTGGACAAAGACAAGACTCGGGTTAAATAGCGTGGCGAAAGGCATGTTACTGGAAGTAACAAAGCTAAGCAGCGACAGAGGAAGGTGATGTGTGAATCAAGTTGAAGGGAAGGCACGGGCTTTCCTCCATCTGGATTTGAGCAAGTTGGAAGATTCTCTGTGATCATTCAGGGTCGATAGAAGCATACGCATCCTAACCTAATACTTTTAAATGGGTCAGGATTACGATTGTATAGTGAGTTTATAAGAAATATAGTGGATGCGCTAGATATAATGAGTGCGTAAGAAAACCGGTCAAGTGAAACGATCATCTTTGAAGGAGCGTTCTATTTTTTACGTACAGAGCATGATTCTCAAAATCATTGGGCCAATTTATATTCTCGCCTTTAACATTTCGCCATTTAGCTAGAAACCCTACTCGTATTCGACATTAGAATTTCATTACTGAGACACCGAATCAAAATCAAATTCATTTGGCTGTCGCAAGGAGTGTGTGCAATAAAACACCATAATACTTCCACCTCGATTTTCCTCTATCCATCACAAAAGGCTAAAAAATCATCAATCATCGGAGAACAGAGAGGGATCAAATCATTAGACTGCAGCAAAGATCGCCACCATCCCAGCTAATAAGGTTGCAGCTGGGTGGTTCGCAACGGCACCACCGGTGAATTGCGATACGGCAGGTTTAGTGACGTTTCCTGAAGGCGCTGGTGGAGCAGTAGTAGCGCGCGATGGAGCCGTTGATGCTGGTGGAGGGACAACAGTTGGAGAGACGATGGTAGATGCTGGAGGGGAGACAATAGGCGCAGAGGAAGCCGGTGGAGGGATGATGGGTAGTGATGAAGCTGGAGGAGGGATAATTGGTGAAGACGAGACGGGTGGAGGAACAATTGATGGTGTTGAAACCGGTGGCTGTGGTGGAGCCGAAGGTGTTGATGCTTTGGTGGCGACTGAGGTGTGCGGAATAGTTACGAACGAAGTAACTTGCAGTGTGCTTGTGCTTGTCGTATTGGCAAAAGGTGGTGCCTTTGAAGAAGCAGGTGGTGGAGATTGAGATGGAGCGGACGATAGAGGAGGAGCCTTAGAAGAGATTGGTGGTGGTGGAACAGACGAAGGCGGCGGCGGAGCTGATGATTGGACCGTTTTAGAAGAAACCGGTGGTGGTGCAATAGACGATGGAGGTGGAGCAACAGACGATGGAGCGGACGACTGAGGCGTTTTAGAAGAAACCGGTGGTGGTGCAACAGAAGATGGCGGCGGA
>AJFL01000349.1:0-33457 GCA_000467735.1 Rhytidhysteron rufulum CBS 306.38
CGATGGTAACATGCTCATTTGTGCTCCTACGAGATATAATATGCAGGGACTAAAACCTCATTTCCCAACCAAAGGACCTGGGATATGCAGGGGCGAGATGTGATGAAGAAAGTGGTATATTAAGTTGCTAGATCATTGGGGTGAGTATGTACATATATGCACATGCAAATAATCCAGAAACCACCTCAGCAAGTGCCCAACTAATCAACTTATTCAAGTGGGAGTAAGCTCATGTAAAGTATATCCAATTCATTCCCTCCCATGCAGTACCAACCCCGACAGTAAGAAGCAAGTTGTGAGGGATTCATACATACCGCGCATGCACGTGGGCTCGTCACACAAACACGTAAAAGTACGAACACGTGCGATATAGATCCGTTATTAATATAATATACATTGTTATGGATGGCTCTAACTGGGGTATTTCCAACTCACTCACTCACCCACCCCAAACACCCTACAACCCACAAAAACCCCCCACGTGGACATGATATATACTACGATCGACATACCTAACGCACGTGAGGTATTTACCATAGTACATACCTAGGTACCCTCCTACGCTACCCTATCCACATACCTAAGTAAGCCAATATATGTACTGTGACTTGTGTACATCCACACATACATATACCCATCTAAATCACGCAACCAAACTCAGAACCATCAATCCCAAGAACTTTTCATAGATAAAAGTGGTTCACGTAATATACATCAGTGAACGTGATATAAATAATGTATGCAAAGGGGGTATCAAATAAATAAATCAAGCTACCAAAGAAAAAGTGTAATCAATCAGTCATGCATCTCATATATCCGAAACCCAAAGCCCGAAGCCAAATTTCCAGGGTCCAGTCGTATAGATCTGAAGTTCCACGATCCAGTCCCGCCCAAAGAGAAGAAAACCCTATTGCCAAAAGGTATCTCCAGAGCAAGAAACCGTCAAAATCTGAAAAATGTAAAGAGTAAACAGCCACCTCGCAAAAACCCAAAAAAGGAAACTTCATAACCACCCGAATCGTTAATTCGAGAGTCCACGTTCCGTTAAATTCCTCATTTGTAATAAACACCCCTGTCAGACCCTGTTCATCCATATGGTGGTACAAGGGTTATAACCAGATGCCGCGGACCCGGTGCGTTGGATCGATATAGTGTTCGGTACCAAAGAAACCAACTTTTGGGATGCGCAGGTGTAACTATACCTTGTTCTTCATACCTCAAAAGGAAAATGTCGTGATTCGTAAGGGTATTTGGGATAGATGATGATTCATAGAACGGAGAGGGGATGGTGTTCATGATACTAAGAATGCAGCCACAATAGCATCCAAACCTGAACTATGGCTTGATGCCGTGACAGTATCTTGATTGCTGCCTTGCCAATGAGGTCCGAAGAGGCCATCTTGATCCCGGTTGTTGCCCCATACGGAATCTGCGTTCTTCTTTAGGAAGTCTGCGTATTCGTTCTGGGGGCTTGTTTTCTGCAATTGCGCGAGATTACGCACGAAGACGCCTTTGAACATGGCTAGCGTGACATCTTCGTCGTCACCACCGGACTCGGTGAGAATGCCGTCGTTTGATAGAGCTTTGATGGCTGCTTGAGCGATCGTGTTGGCTGAATCAATGTACTTGCTGTCGCCTGTGGCTTTGGAGAGTTCGGCTAGGCCTCCTAAGACTACACCTTGGTTGTAGCTGTAAACGGTTTTGCCGTTGTTTTTGCAAGAAGCCGTGTCAAGACCATCGTTGATGGTGTTTTGGCCGTTGATTACACCGCCGGGTTGGCTGAACCAGTCCCATTCTTGCTGTGCCCAGTGGATGTAATCATCCTTTTCCTGGCCGGAAACACGGTTGGCGAGGTGGGCAGCAGTGGAAAGGAAGAGCTCATTTGAGATGCTCGAGATGTAATCTTTGTCTTTGGACCACCAAATACCACCTTTGCTAGTGGGGGTTTAGTAAGGTTGTAAAGCGAGTTTGGTTCTTTAGGGAACTTACCATGGCGTCGTCCAGCCTCCAGTCATGTCTTCGAAGATGTGCTTGGCGGTATCGAGATATTTGCCGTCTTGCGTTAAGTCATATGATGCGATCCAGGCCAACGCCCACCAACCCTCATCATCGTAGAATTGGTTATTCCAACCATCCTCAGATCCACCATTGTTGGCTTTGGTTGGAGCTTTGGAATAAGTGTTGGTGATTCGATTGATGGCATCAGGTTTGTAAGCGCCATCTGAGGCTCCCAGGTGTGCAAGGGTAGTCAAAGTATTTGCAGATTGCCACCAGTGATTGTCCCTGTAATCGGTCAGTGACGATTGGTCGACAGAGTGATGGACAGGTAAATGGGAAGGGAGGTTACCAAAGACCCGTGTCTGCTTTGTACCACTTGTTGTTCAAGTTTTTGGCAGCATCATTGGCATTTCTGGCGTACGTATCTGCTTGTTCTGATGCCACGACGGAAGTGATGTGGTAGAGTGAGAGAAGAGACAGGGAAGCCTCGAAGTACTTCATGATTGGAAGATGGAAGCTGGAAGTATGCACTGATTGGGTTTTCAATGTCTCAGAAGCAAGTGACAGTGAAGTTGATGCCGTGGTGAAAGGAGTCAGACATTGGAGATGACCAACTTAAATAATTTTCCTATGAGCCATCACCATCAACGAGAGCAGAGCTGCACAGCCGGAACGGGCTCTCCATTTCCTTAGCCTAATCCAGAAGATCGCTGTTGACTGCGCACACATGAGAAGAGCAATCCGCTAGCATGATGTGTGCTGTATATGGCATGGGCATTGGTGCTTAGCATGACCGACCAATAGAGACCTACAAACATAGCTGTATAAGGAAAGGATTTGACTGAGCAGGGAATGGATCAGGCACGACACTCAAAGACTTTAGGTGCCTGTAAGCTTCATGACGTGCGGGATCCTGACGGGGCTGCCCTTGTGGCACAGCCAGCACTGGACAGCATCGTGGTCGGCGGTGAGCACAGCAGCACAAGCTGCACGCCTCTCCGCAAATGAAGCGCCGATCGGTCCTGTGAGCGATGATCTCGGCGTCGACAATGGTCATGTTTGGTGTTGAGCCTCATATATCAGTCATTGTCCAGCGTATTGTACAATATTACGTCGGTAGTTTGTCGTGGGCACGGGGATAATCACGCGACGAGCAGCAGGCAGGAGACGAGAAAACAGGTGCAGGGCCGTAGTAGTCGTCCCTGTCGGGCGGGACATGCGGACGGCGAGCATGGTGTTGAGTTGTACAGGACAGGCTATGGAGCTTCCGAGGACGCGGTTGGAACATCGGCAGCCCTGCAGCGGAGAAAAAACGACTGGGGGGCATGGGGCTTGAGGCATGGGGCAGGGGGCATGGGGCATGGGACACTGCCGCTTGACTAACAACGGTGAACGGTGCACGTGCCAGCTTCCTTTAGCCTGATCCAATCCGCCTTCCCCTCCTGGGAATAGCCCCAGCCTTAAGATCTCCCCTTAAGCGTCTTATGTAAGATGGTTATCAACCTCAAGGCGCAGTAACCTCCGCCTTGACTGCTGTCAATCTGCGTTTGCTGTCAGACGTTTCTCGAGCCTACCTGCTATTGGCAATCTCTCTGCTTGGCTTTCTGGGCATTATTTCCCCAAAAATAATCCGAGGGCTTCCTGCCGCTCACTGCGCCTTCAGGCGACCATACAGAAGAAAGCACGCCTCTACAGGTGTGTAATTCTGCTGACACTCGCACCCAGGGTTTAAATTAAATAGACTATTGCTTCTAGGTTGACTAGAGCTGAATCAGCGGGGAATCGATGTGTATCGATGGGGATGAAATCATCGTTGATTATTATTATTATTATTCTTCTTCTTCTACTAGCTATTGTGAGCTAGCTACCCGCCTACAGCCTTGCGAGATCCGAGTACTACGCAGAGTCTGTAGGACACCGGGGTAAGGCTTGTGTAACATGGCATGCTCGCCACGAGGGGAGCTGGTGTAATCCTGAAACTCGCCTTTGCTGTCACCTTTTGAACCTCTCGTCCGGGCGTACCGACGAAGGATGGAGATACTAAAGATATTAAAGCGCGGATAAGCCTTGCTGCCTAGTGAATGTAGCTTTCCTATGAGAATAGTTCGGCGGTGTTCTAGATGTCCCTAACTTTAGAACGAAATATTAGGCACCGAGAACGGGACGTGCGATTTCGAAAGTCCTGGGGAGGCCTAAGTTGGTCAGACAGTGCTCTTGGCTAGCAGATCGATGACATCGTCGAATGGTATTTGTACTTCCCCAAAGGTGAAAGGTCTTGCACTTAGTGTTGACAAGTCTTACCCTACAGAAAAGTGATGATTGGACTTGACGGCCGGGAAGACCGACTTGGCTATACTGGAGTCTGTTGTCACCGCTGCTCTGCTGATTGGGACGAACAAAACTTTACAGAAGCACAAGATTTCTGTGTTTGATTTTTGTTGGATGTCTTAGATCGTATCCTGCTTTCATCCCTTGGGCTTTTTGGGCTTAGGAGTATTGGGAAGATTCTAATGGCCATTCACGTGATGTCGTGACACCCCGGCCGGGTATTCCAGGTTAGGCGCCCGTCGCGCTAGGGTCGCGATGTAAACTTGTCAAAGGAATCAAGATGGAAAAAGAAACATGCGCGTGGCAGTTACGTAGGTATGCTGGATAACACGGCCTGGTTTCGGCGAATCCACTTCTTCACCTCCTGAATAATGAATTCGGAGGTAGGTAATTCCGGATTCATGATTGTCGTCAGCAGCATACCACAGCTTGTTGGAGTATTGACATGAGATGAAAACGTTTGACCCCTTCTCAGCTGGAACGGAGGGCCCCTCACAATTCACCGACGATGACGTAGCCGGGTGGGGTCTTGGCACGACCCCTCCAACCGGCCAGCTGCCCTGCAAGTGTGGGAAGTTGAATGAAACTGGAATCTGGAACGTTGGGAAACCCAACGGAAAGCGGGTCTGGCGTATGGCTGGAGAGGAATCAAGCCACAGCATCTCGTAGGTCATGGGGCCATCTCCGGAGTGACGTTCGCAGGCAGGCAATGTACGCAATCTAGACGTGGAGACGTGGAGATTCACGAATGCCATGCGGCTGGCGGCCAATTGCCATGCTGCATCCCTTGTGATGCAAGATCTGAGTGGATTCCGGGTTCTTGCACATGTCAAGGCCGCTAGTAGTGGGGGTAGCATGTGTTTGCAATCCCGAAAAGGCAATCACGATGGCTCCCTTCAACAACAATCATCATGACGTACCAAGTGCGTCGTTCCGGCCTCGTCTGTCGTGCTTCACCATGCTGGCTATAAAGCCTTCCTTCTGACTCTCTGTTTCTTCTTCATCACAACGAACTCCATCCACCTCAACCACACTACAAACAACTCCAACTCTTTTCCAAACAACCTTTCAATCAACAAACAATCATCATGTCTGACGCAGGGTAAGTTATACTCCCCTCAGCCTTGCCTTCACCCCGCTTTTAAGCACCCGATACTGATCCCCTTCCCACAGACGCAAGGGACTTGGCGATCAGCTCCAGGAGAAGGCCACTCCCGACAGCCAAAAGTCCACCCTCGACAAGGCCTCCGAGTCTGCCTCCGGTCTCTACGACCGTGCTGCCGGCGCTGTTCAGCCAGGTTCGTAGTCCTCTGATCCATAATCGATCTATCTCATAAGCTAACACCCCGAAAGAGGGGAACAAGTCCGCCACCCAGAAGCTCGGTGACACCACCCGCTCCTCCAAGGACGATGCCTCCAACCAGGGCTCTGGCATCCTTCAGTCTGCTCAGGACACCGTCAGCAATGTCCTCGGTGGTGGCAAGAAATAAATGATTTCTCTCTTCAAATTGGGTAATCCGCACTTCATGGACTTTCTTCTTCGAAATTGAGTGGGCGGCTCTGAGAATGGGTACGTTTTGCTCTACCTGGGGATTGAGATGGGTGGCAGGCAGTCATGACATTATAATTATACCCTCTTAAACGTCATGTATAACAATGAATGAATTTTGAAAATGTTGTCTTGCATTAATATGTGATGTTCCTGGCCGTGAATTAGTTCTCATATATCTAAGAACAGTAACCTTATGAGACTTACTCTGTACTCTGACAGATGTGGTATCATTGACCTACACCCTTAACTTCATCTGCATATTCCATTTGTCAAAGACATTGCATTCTCAATCTATAAATCCTCGTCTTCGACTTCTTCCATCTCCACGTGGTACAGAACATTTTCTGCCTTATTGCTTTCCGCCTTCGGATTCATCATTTCTCCTTTGGCTTCCGCGGCGATCATCTTGTGTTCTGCCTCCTTTACTGCCGCTTCAGCAGCCTCGGCCACATCCTTGTTTACGCCAGACCGACCTTCCTGTTCCAATTCTCGCAGTTCTCTCTCAATGTCTGATCCCGCATCATCCAATTCCGCCTCGATGCCGCGACCCCCTTTGGCCATTGACGCATATTCTGCTTCCTTTTCAGCGGCATCAGCGGCCTTCTCAGCATCCTTATATCCTTCCTTCTCCAGCTCCTCGCGTTCAGGTAAGCGCCCTTGACTTTTTGCACTTTTGAGTTTACTCTGCACAGCGCTTGGTACAAAGCGCGCGGCTTCCTTCCTTAGATCACGTATCTGCGGCGCCGAGGAGTAACTCGTAACAGGTGCAGGCTTTGGTGGCAGAGCATGAGGAAGCCTAGCTTCACCCAGCGGCGTATCATTCGCTCCCGTAGACTCCGGATGCTGTTTGCGACGGCGGAGAGGAATAGGCGGTGGTGTATCGCGCGGCATAGGGATGTCCGCAACATCTGGATCTGTATCGCTCGACTCAGGTTCGCTATGCTGACCTTCTCTCCTCCTTTTCCCCAGAACACCGCCACCTCTACCACCACCTCTTCCGCCCCTAAACCCCACCCCATCATCATGATCCCTTCGTTCCCTGAACACGGGTGCTTTGTCGCCTAGAGCTTCCCTCGCTTTCTTGATGGCACCAACATCCTTCTCTAATTCTTGTAAGCGCTTTCGCTCGTGTGGCCGCAGCTCACCGGATTGTTCGCGCTCCTTCAAATCATCGATTTCTCGTTGGATGCGATTAGGGTTGCGACGGGCGAGTTTCTCGTTCCGAGATGTTTGGAGCTGGGCTTTTTGTTTCTTAAGCTGTTTGGCTTTTTCGGCCTTCTTGGCGGCTTGGACTGGATTGAAGTTCTTTTCTTTCGGCATTTTGGAGGCGGATTGAGTTGGGATGGGGTTGTTTGGGGGTTGAGGATGGGTGATGAAGAGATAAATTGGGAGAGCTATTGGGAAAGGTGATGAAAGGGTCCGTGCGTGGTGACGATGCCAAGACTGCGCGTCGGTTGCGCAGTTGAGTCGCGTCTGCTGCGACTTTACTTCTCAACCACGACAACACCTTTGATCAGCTTGTTGAGATTCACTTCTTGACAGCTCTTGCACGTGCAATTCACAAGGCACTAACCCGGAGTCTCACTCTTATCTTAAAACAGCAAATAAACGGCTGATACGCTCCAAGAATGGCTTCTAATGATGAAGCTGCCTCTTTGTCGCCTCCAAAGCGACTCCATGAAGTCTTATCTGACGATGATGAACCTTCTCCAAAGAAGCCCAAGCAAGAAGAAGACACAGATCCGCTTGCCACCGACGAGATGAAGGTAACTGCATAATAGTTCGGTGAAGCGCCTTAATCCATCTTACCCCGAACGTACAGACTAGCCAGGCAAATACGGAGCCTCTCGAGGTGAACGAGACACTCCCACCCAAAATCCAAGAGCTTTCTACGGGCTACCTGATGATGGTTACTTGCGGCGTCGAACTCCTGTTTACGGACTACGCCCTACAAGACTACAAATTACACGCATGGTTCTCGGAATATCGTCACCCGGGCGGATGTCAGTATTCAGGCCGACCCAGGTCTCGACAATGTTTAACTTGATTAGACGTCCACGTGGACAGGCTCGTTCAACACTATTTCTTCACTGAGAAATTCAAACCTTTCAAGCCTCCGGTCACTCGGGCCGGTCTGCTTAAAGCTCTTCAAGTCTGCCCTTCTCCGTGGCTCGAAACAGACGGAAACTACGTTCGTCGTCGTCCAGGCACATATCCTCTACCAACCATAGACCCGGTTTCTATCACGCGCACAGATGAAGATGGCGTCCCTCAATGGGATAAATACAAACTCTATGTTGAACCTCGGAAATTCAAGCATTTCAACAAGGTCAAGATCGCTTTCGAACTAATGCAGCATGACAACCTACCAGAGAAATATCTGCCAATTCAAGCAGTGCATCAAATCAACGACCGTTCTGCCTGGGTCATGCTTGCTGCGCCTGTTCAAGATGATGAGTTTAACGAGTGGTGGAAGACAGGACAGATCTCGAATTCGTTCATGATGTTGACAACGTAAGATGCTTTTGTTCCATGGGTTGCATATTCCTTTTCCCAGCCGAAGAGAATCCGATTGTATTCTTCTTTTACCATGGCCATTTCCTTAAACAAAAACAATCTCCCTCTGTCCTCATTTCCTTCTATTCCTTTTCCTCTCACCCGGACTCCTTATTTCTTCTGCACCTCAAACCAGCTCACTAACCCGCACCCTCCTGCTCACAGAACCGAACACACAAAGCGAACAAATGAGTACCGCGAGATTCTCGCCCAGGCCGGTGGCCCCAGTGGTAGCTTCCGTGGTGGCCCCCGTGGTGTCTTCCGTGGTGGTTTCAGAGGCAGGGGTGGACGTGGACACTCCTTCGGCCGCGGCAGTGGAGGCAGATTCGGGGGTAGGTCTGAAGCGGAAACTCAGGCGTTGCCTGAAGATAAGCCTCTTGGAAGTGCGGCCGGGAATGGATTTAGAGGTGCGATCGAAGGCTCGCGTGGCGCGTTGGCGTTGCGTGGAGGTAGGGCATTATCTGTTCCGGGTTGGGGTATGGGGAGAGGCAAGGGCAAGAAGACTTCTGGAAGAGATGGGGAAGGAACTATTGAGATGAAGGGTTGAGAGTGAGGAGTGGTCTATGAGTGTTTACCCGATTTAACATAACCCAGGTTTGGAGTTTACACAATGTCCAAAATTGGGTAAGATGGGATTAGGTACGTAGGGGATGAAGCAAAATCAACACTTAGAAATACACAATGAACACCCTACACATATATCGTTGTAATAATTGGCACTATGTACCTTACCGAAATCAATATCCAATCATATCGTTCATTGTAATGCCAAACTAAATAATCTAATCTTACAAGCTATATCGGTGTGTGAGTATGAGAGACGCAAAAAGACGCAAAAAGACGCAAAAGTTCCAATTAACCAATACTTCTATATAGCTAATGTGTGTAGGAAATAGCATCGTCACATCATCTTAACCTAGGAATCCCGCTCTCCCTTCTATCCTTCTTCTTATTCTCTTGCTCCTTTTCCGCCATCATTGGTGAACAGAATGTACCTGATCTTCCCCTCGTGATACCTTGTCCTTGTGCGTGTCCAGTCAATGTAGCTACGCCATCACGCACCGTGTTCCTACGAAAGATACTTGGTTTGCGTTGGTGCTGTGGCAGTGACGGTCCGGGGAGTGAACTACCGAGAGGAGTCACTGTAGAAGTTACCGGAGCCTTGATTTGTGGTTTGCGAGAAGAAGAACCCGATAGCTTAGAAACGGTTTGAGGTGGAGATGTGATAGGAGCAGTTGAGATTTTGGTTGGAGTGGTTACGGATGGTTTGGCAGATGCTAGTCTAGTGGGAGAGGGAGTGGTCCTAGCATTGATCTGTGGTCTGCGTAGCTTTGAATCATTTCCCGTTGGGCAAGGTGTTGTGATTGGAGAACTAGACGAAGCGCGTGGAGGAGGTTTAGGGAGAGAAGTACGTTGCGGTTTACGGAGTTTGCTTTCCGGTGTTTTCGGCTGAGGAGTCGACTGTGACGATGAAGTAGAATACGACGACGGTGATAATGATGAAGTGCGTGTTGGCAGGGAAGTACTAGGTATTGATGACGTATCATTGCTCATCGGATAACTTGCTTTTACCAGTGGACGACGGAGTCGGGATTCGGATGGTTTGGTGGCTGCTTGCGGAAGCTGGTTTCGGACGACGCGCTGGATATGTACCTGGTTAGCAGGCGATGAATACCGAGTTTCAGATGTACCGACTTCATCCTTCTTTTCTCCTGTTTCTTTCATAGGTAACCCACCTTCGGTGATACCTGAAACGGTGGCTTGTATCTCCATGGCATCTTCAACTGCGCTTTTCAACTTCTTCACATCTTCTGTTCGCTCGTTTTCAAGGTCTACTGCTACGGCTTGTCGGAGCTCGAATGTGTCGATGTCGTCTAAGCTGCCGAGCAACTCAGAGTATTCCGAGGATCCAGACTCGCGCTCGAAGCTCCGTGTGATCTCTCTGCAGTACTCAACATCGTAGAGGACGCGCTCTCGTTCGTCGATCAGGCAGTCAAATGCCACTTGTAAGAGTCGGTACTTTTTCACGTTGTTGGAGAAGTAGTGAGCTCGTAGTCGACGATAGGCCTCTTGAATTTCTACGGTTGTGGCCGTTGGTTGGATTTCAAGGAGGGAGTAGTAGTCCACGAAGGACGGGGCAATGGATGAACGAGCATCTCTTGATGGTGAGGGGGATGAGGAACTAGGGTGGCTTCCCTGTGGCTGGAGGCTGTAGCAGGCCGGGTGCATATAGCGGGACATTGTGAAATTGGATATAGAACTGCGATGCTCTTGATGCGTTGTTGTAGACTTTCGACAGTTCAGGCGTTTGAAAAGGTGCATGCACATGCAGGATTAGAAAGGTAGGTGAAGGACTGAAGAAATTCAGACAGGAGAAGGAGAGGCTACTTGTATAAAAAGCAGTGACGCATTGTGAGTGAACATGAAGATGTAGATAGGAAGCGTTGTACACAAACCTGAATATATGACGTCGCTGCAGAGCAAACAAAGGAATGTGCGTCCTTTCCTAGACACGCGTTGTGCAGTTTGACCGAGCGCTGAGACACTGTGAAGTCATGGTTTGATACTGCGACGAACACGGACAGGCGATGCAGGTAAGAAGCAGCAGTAGAGGTGAAAGGGAAGCAGGCTCGCCGCTGGGTGAAGAGACGTAATGCGAGGCTGAGCGAGGTGAAGGCGAGTATAAGTGAGGTGGTGGGTTCCCTTGAGGGCGGATGCGGCATGCATTAGAGTTTGGATGCTCCGGTCTAGAAATGGCTGCTCCGTCACTCAAAGTTTATTATCGAACGTTGTGTAGGGCAAAGCCAGCAGAGCACACCGTTTATCCAACGGCAATCGCCGCCCTAATTTGATCAAGCAAAAAGAACAAGCTCTCGAACCCTCGTTTTCCTGCAAGGAGGCGATATTCTGCCATCCAGCCCTACGTGCCATCATCGATCGTGAGATATAGACACAGCAGAGCCTGGAGAGGAGCGATGGAGAGAAAGTAGAAGCTGCTGCACAGACCATGGAACTGCTTACCTAAACATTCACCAGAACGAAGCATTCAGGATGCAAGCAATAGTAAGGATATTATCTTAGACTTCATGCATACCAAACACCCTTCGAAATTTCCCTCACAACCCCAAGCTATGCCACGCTGACACTATTGGCTCTTCCCATTTTCTCTTCCTGCCCCAACCGTCTCATCCCTCTAGATCTTCCTCTTCCTCTATATCCACCCCTACCCCTTCCCCTCTCTCCGCTTGCACCTTTTCGTCCCACTGAAAATGGTATCCTAACTAGCGGATGTTCCACCCAATCCAACCCTTTCAATCCCAATCTTTCTTTATCCTCATCCTTCAACCTCCATGCCTGGAACACGCCCATTAGCTTCTCCTGATCAATGGAATCCTTCTCTTCTTGCTGAGCTCCCCTCTTCGGCGTAAATTCCGCTTTGTGGATATCAATACCTCTTAATTCAGGCACCCAAGCTCTAATATATTCACCCTCGGAATCGTAATCCAAGGCCTGCTTAACAGGATTGAAAATGCGCCCTTGGCGTGGATCATTTCCAACGCCAGCAACGTATTCCCAGTTCCCCCAGTTATTCGGCATGTCATAATCGATCAGCCAGCATTCGTACCATTCAGCGCCTAATCTCCAGTCGATTCCAAGGTGAGAGGCAAGAAAAGAGGCGACATTTTGACGGGCACGGTTGGAGGTATAACCTGTGAGGAAGAGCTCACGCTGTGAGGCATCGATGAGACCGATCCCTGTGGTACCATTGAGAAAGCGGTGCAGAGTTTCACGAGTCTTGACGGGATCATCGCCCGCACCACTGCTCCTATCGATATATTTCCAGCGTTTCTTTGGTTGAGCCTGCTGGGAAGCCTGTTGATGAGATGGGAGCTCCTCAACACTATCGTGGAGATTTTCATCCAGAATCGTATCTTTTTGGGTATCGTGCCCTTGAACGCCATCGATGTCAAACATTTTAGCTCCAAACTTTCGCGCGCATAGATGCATATAGTCTCGCCATAGTAGTTCGAATCTGACGGCCTTTGTCCCTTCGTTTTCGCCATTACCATATCCGTCTGCTGTCTTTCCGTCCTCACCGCGTCCTTCCTCGAAATCAACGAGGCTCCAGTGAACCTGCCGAGCTGTCAAGCAACCAAAAGCAAGGTATGCAGATAGCTTTGTGCTAAAGTCTAACCCAAGCATCCCGTTTCTGGTTTCCTTGTAGGCAGTCATTGACCCACTGGAGATCAAATGAGATACCCTGGCGTGAGCTGCTGTCTCCCCACCGGATAAGGAATGGGCAGTGCTAACATTAGATGGCCAGCGAGGGGGTGGTGAAAGTCCGTACGAGGAATCGTTTTCTAGAGGTGCTAGTAGACACCTTTTAATTCCCTCTAGTGATTCCGGCACCTCAAAGGGCTCCTTTTGTGGTGGTATGGCTTCAGGAAGTGGTGGTAGTCGTGTCGGTTTCGGGAGCGACTGGCGAGGTCTATTACGAAGAGGCTCTAGAGCTTTGCGGTAGGTCGTATATACGTTGGGTAGTTCGGATATGTCATCGTAGGGAAGGTCGTCACTATCTCGCATGTCAATAATTTTCATGCCTTTCGCATTCATATTTAAAAGAGAATATGTATACGTACTCGTCCACGAAATATTTCTCATCTTTCCAACATTTGAACCGTATGCCTCGACGTTCCACGGCTCTTCTCACGCATTGCTCGTCGCTTTTCTCTTCCGTGCCTTCAATGCTCGTCATACAGACACCCGCAACCTGGCCATTAGAGTTAATTTCTCCATCCTCAGAAAACCATTCTAGCAAATGTTCCACAACATCTGGCACTGAACCAATCCTCAGCACCAATCCTGACCCACTGTTTAAAGCTTCAAGTTTATTCTTAAGCTCCCATACGCTTTCTGCAAGAAACTTGGCTCGATGAGGACCAGTACGCCAAAAACCTCCTACCTGACTTCTAGCTTCTGGGTAAGGCGACTTGGGCGCCGATGTAGAACTGTCTGAAGCAACTCGTAGGAAACCGGAAACCTCGATATGATTTGCAGGGAATATATACACGGGAAGGAGATGTGTAGCTTGAACGGATTCTGCAAAAGATGGAACACTTTGGCCAGATGACTTGGGAAGGCGTGCTTTGGGGTCTGGATGTGAGTGACATATCGGTGGTGAAGGTGGATGGAGATCCGAGGCTTCTTTTTGAGAATGTGTAGTTATACGTGCCGCGTCGTAGAAAATAGGATTGTCGGAAAGGCGAAGGTCGTTGCGCAAAAGATATAACAGAATCCGTGGAGGAGTTGTGGGTGACATCTTGCCCATGTTGCACTAGCAAGGCGAACAAAGCAAAATTGTACCTAGGTATAGGAAATATATGCGAAAAAAAGATGCCACAAGGCGGAATTAATGCAGCAAGTGTACATATGACGCAATTAGGTACCTTGGGCGAGGCAAAATGTCCAGGTAAATCTAGAATGCGTGTAAAGGAATGGTCTGCAGGGATGACGACTATGTATGGAGGGCACAGAAGGAAAAGAAATTGATGACATGGACGATATTTGGCAGACAGTAGTGAAAGACAGCCTTTAAACAAAGCCAAAAACCTGGATGCTAGATCAAGATTAAAAAGCCGAGAAGAGAAGTCGCGGTCATTTGGGTGTTATAATTTGTGCAGGCGGAGGATGTGCACTTCTGGCCCGCAGCCGAATTAGTGTTTGACCCGCGTGCTCCACACATTGAAGCTATTCCGTGGTGGAGGCGGATCGTCAACATAGCTGAATGGGAATTTCTACGAAGAACCAAGCGCGCCATGTGCCAGTCTCGGGTAGACTCTGGTAGGGCGACAGCAATTGGACGGGGGATGGCATAATGCTTGAGAAATTGGAGATTGGAGGGGCGTTCCTCCGAGCGCCTCAACTGCGGAGAAAGGTGAATGAGCAGGTGCTGGTGACAGATGACAGAGTCAATAATAGCGGTGAGTGTGGGTGGGAATGCATCGTGTGAACGGATACGCGTATGACGTCGGGAAAAGAGCCGTGGATGCGAAGTAGGCGAGCGTGGCAGGGGGGAGCGATTGGTGGAGAGGGCGACGAGGGCTGAAAGGCAAAGTGGACGATGGGCAGAATGATTTGTGATGATTTGTGGTGATGATGATGTTATCATGGATCTCATGCATCCCCTCTGAGATCGAAGCCTGCTCGGACCCTCTCCTGCTCGCTTATCTGGCATCCCAAGCAACGCCAAGCCATCAAGCAATGGAAGTCGAATCCTCGCGTTCCGCATTCGGCCTAGCCTGCCTTGGTCGGGCCAGACATCGTCAATGTTGCAATATTCTCGTCCATCCATGACAGCTACAAAGGGATTGTACACTCCAGCATACTCCGAAAACGGGCACATTAGCAGCAATCCTTCGTGATTTCCAATATCTATTAATAACATATATATGGGTCCATCACCGCCAAGTCTCCTGCAAACCCTTTCTAGACAGCAAGCCAAGCGGTACACAATCATTCACCGCCAACAACTCACACCAAGTATAAATCATCTTGTAGCCTAGTAACTGAGTATGAAACATCATCAGCCTCACTTTCCGCCACTTGGGAATCCCCACCGTTTCAACTGTCATCTCGAAAATGTTCGTATCAGACGCCTTTCAATTCTTTCGTCCCGATATCAAAGTATTATTTTTGGCTCCGACAATAGCACCTTATGCGAGTAGCCAACCCGCTTCCGAGTCTTACCGTTGCATACCGATAAAAAGGAATGTGTAGTTAAGCAATATATCGATCCGCCCTCCCGGGACTGATCTGCCCGTCGCCGCAGTACAAGCCACGTGTTTCAGGCGATGCCGGTTTCATCGTCTTCCTCTGGCGAAAAGCCACCATGCATAATTCATACACATATACTTCCCGTCCACCGCCATTTTTTGCGCAATCTCATACCTGTCCTACTATCCGCAAACGCACCCGAAACGTGGATTCGATGATGCCGAAGCCTACTTGTAGCAAACCGAGCGGCTTAGCATACGCTTCTATGCACACCGTGCCTGCAATACTCATGTTAGCACACGCTCATTTGCGAATAAAAATAGACAACTTACTCCATCGGTCGCCTTGCTTTGTGTTTTTCTTCCTTCCGAGTTCCTACTCTTGAGTGTTGCTTTTCGATGCTAGCACTTTGAGGCTGCCATGCAGCAAGATCCGTTACATCGCTGCTTATCAATGTCTCAGTGACATGGCAAATGTCGCTAATGAGTCTGTCAATCATGTCGATGGAGAGGGTTTCGCGAACCACCACACGTAGAATCTCCTGTTTCTCCTCATTGGGTGGCAGCGGGTAGTCTAATCGAGATGGTTAATTGAGATACAATGTCGAATGGAGGATGATAATGAGCTTACTGGGAATGATGTATTGCTTAGCACGTAGCAGGTTACTGACGGATTCCTGTTTCACGTGTGGATAATCTTTCTTGAAATCATCTGTGAATCGGAAGGAGACAACTGGTAACCTAGAGATTTGATTCAGCTGATGGAACACTCTTGTCAGATTTTTAGTCATACCCTGCATTGTACGCGTCGCTCTTCTCACTCTCTGTGAAGGGTTTCTGACCCTTCTCGTAATGGTATTGTCCCTTCTTCCTGTGAATGTCCGACACCTAACCTTAGTTAGTATACGATGCCGCTGCCCTTTTGAAAAACTGCTTACACATTGGTACCAGCCGGTCGACTCAAGGGCTCGGCTGAACAATCTTGCATTCTTTAGTGTGTTCTCCATGATGGCTCCTGCTCTTGGGTTAGAATTCATTCGATCCTAAAGATTGGCTTTGCATGATGAGAACAAGGAAAACTTACGATAGCCTTCAAAGCCCAAGTGGATAAGATTGTAGTATTGTGCAATGATCTGAGCACCTGGGCGAGAGAAATTAAGAGTATAACTCTCTTCGGTTCCACCTAGATAATGAAGTTCGAAGATGAGGTGCTTGGGGAGGTAACTTTCGTCTCTCCAAATGATCCATCCAACACCAGCATATACAAGTCCGAATTTGTGGCCTGAAACATTAATACTCTTCACTCTAGGGAGTTCAAAATTCCACTTGAAGCCCGCTTTAGCGTGAGTGAAAGGTGCAATGAATCCTCCTGATGCGGCATCTACATGGATAGGAATCGAGTGGCCAGTTTTCTTTTCATACTCATCAAGGATGTCATTGACCTCCTCAACTGGTTCGTAATGACCGGTGTAAGTAGAACCGAGGATAACGAAGACACCAATAGTATTCTCGTCGATGTTCTGTTTCACAAGTTCTGGATCTAGCCTGTACCGACTTTTAACAGAGACAGGCAGGATTCTGGCCTCCACTTCGAAATAACGAGCAAACTTTTCCAGAGCAACCTGTGCATTGGCACCCATGATGATGTTCGGTTTGGAAGTGTCCCTGCCTTCAGATTGTCTCTTCTCTTGCCAACGGCGCTTCATGGCCAAACCTCCAAGGTGGATGGCTTCGCTAGAACCAGTGGTAGCCGACCCAATGGCCTTCTCACCTTTCTGCACACCCCATAAATGAGAGATTATGGAAACGCAGCGAGCATGCAGGTCCATCATTGCTGGGTATTCATCTGCGTCTGAAAGATTCTTGGACAAATTTTCTATCATAAGCTTCTCCGCTTGCTCTTCCATGTAAGTTCCGACAAAGGAAGCAAGGTTTAGTTGGGGTTTCTATTCCCGATTGTTAATGTGAGTGCTAAAGAGGTGGCTAAAGTTAACTCACTCCATCAAGGTCCAATTCATCCTTGATAAGCTGGTGGACCACATCGGCGGGAGCTCCGTCATGGGGGATCCTGAATTTGGATAGCTCCGTAGAGCTGGCATATCGGCTTGAATAGGGTGTTGTATGAGCCACGGCTCGGTTGGAACGACGACCTTCGCGATGAGTTGGGTGGTCTCTGAGGGTTTCGACCAGTTCCTCGGGATCAATGTGTCGAGCTAGTCCTGTCATGTTGTGAGATGTGTCTTAAGGGATTGTTTGTTTGTGAGTGAGAAAGATGAAGTTAGTTTGCAAGTAAGATTGAATGTAGACGGGTCCAGGGCATGTTATGTATTCTGAAGACGCCATAGAGACGGTTACAAAGCATGCATATGGCTGACGTATTGACGCGACTGGAGCTTTCAATATTCTCCTGACAGGCTGGTTTCTTGTGAGTAATGCTTGTTCAAAAGCTTGGAAAGCTTGGTTAGCAAGTCGACAGGTGCTGGCCAATTGCGGTGCAGCGTCCCGCATTTGAGTACCCGCAAGGCCCCGCTTGACGATGAGTTGACGGTAGTTAGCAGCGGGGAAGGTGAAAGAACAAGGCAGGGCGTTGGGATGTCGTTATTTGTTGTCCTGTACAATTCACCCCCAAAGGTTTCCTTGACACATGATGACGAAAGCGGCAGCCCCCGGAATTTCTGAATCTCCGATCGCCGTTCTGCCTGTCTGCTGTCTGCTGCTTGCTACTTGGCCCAAGCTCGCTTCGCTGGCACCTGGCTGGCCTGGCCTCCCCGCCTCCTCCCTCTGCCTCGGCGCTGTCATCTACCTCAAAACCGCTGCCCCGGAGGTTTCGGGATTCCACGACGCTGTGCTGACGCGTTCCACGGCCGCCTCGAAGGATGATTGCTCGTACATACTCCCTCCGGATTCGATCACTACTAACGTTTTGTCCCACTAACCTCTGCCTGTAACGTTCTTTGTCTTTGGACTCTCGCTGATTGGACCTACCACCTCCGCTTGTCAGATCCCTAATAATACAGCGTACGTCAGTGGTGTCATTGACTTTATCAGTGAGGTACTATTTGCCTCCCCATCTTATATATGCTGCACTCTTCCCATACTGCTAATCAGCCCCAGACAGCCCTTCCTACCTATTTTCCATCACGATGAAGCTGCTTCAGCTTCTCCCGCTTGCTGCTGCGGCAGCCTCGCTAGTCATCGTCGACGAGAAGGTGATGAACGACATTGAGATTGAGTCCCATCGCAACAAGTTCCCAACCTCCGAACTACGGAAACCTTGCCATAACAAGCTTAACCAATGGAAAGAAGAGGCAGAGAATTTGGCGGAAAGCTCCAGGAATTATCTGGACGAAGCTCTTTCCAAGGTCACTGATACTGCAAAAGATGTAACGGACAAGATCTACCAGACATCTTACGACGTCGATGCATGGCTGGAAGGCTTTCCCTATACTGATGAGATGGAAGAAGACTTTGGCCGAGATGACCCTCATCATGGCAGACCTCATCATGATAAACCTCCTCACCATAAACCTCCACACCACGGCGAGCCTCCTAACTTGACCGTGTACGAACTCATCTCACAGAGCAAATATACAACTAAGCTTGCCAAGCTAATTGACGAGGATGAGGAGCTTGTGAATATTCTGAACGGCACCAAGGCCAACTACACTGTCTTTGCACCAACTGACAGTGCATTCGAAAGGATTCCCAAGCACGGCAAGAAGCCCTCCAAGGAAATCATCAAGAAGGTGTTGCTATATCACATCTCGCCTGAATTCTACCCAGCTGGTCGAGTCCTGCATAGTTACACTATTCCTTCACTTTTGGAGCCCGAAAATCTTGGGCATGCCGAGCGATTGACTGTCCGAGGTACATTGAAGGGACTCACCATTAATTACTATGGTAAAATTGTTGCTTTTGACATCGTAAGTCTCCTTTTGTAACCCTCATTTATTTCACTTAACTAATGTAATTCAGTTCGGAACCAACGGTGTCATCCATGGCATCGATCACATCCTCCTCCCGCCCCCTCGTGTTGTGGACATCATTCAGCTCTTCCCCGGCGAATTCAGCACGCTCACTCTCGGCCTTACAAATACTGGCCTACTGGAACACATGAACAAAACCGACTATCCTCATTCAGGTGGAACCTTCTTCACTCCAAGCAACTTCGCCTTCGAGAAACTTGGACCTAAGATCAATGCCTTCCTATTTAGCAAATATGGTACTCCATACCTCAGGGCTCTTTTGCTGTACCACATCGTTGTGAACCAGACCCTATACTCCGATGCATTCTTCGATGGTACTAAGGATTCTCAAACAACAAACCACCCTGCTTACCAGCACTACGACCTCCCTACTGGGCTTGATAACAAATTTTTAGCCGTAGACGTTACTCGTTTTGGTCCCTTCATTCGGATCAAGATTAATGGTTTCTCTAGGGTCACCGTACATGATGGTGTTGCAAGTGACGGCGTCATTCAAGTAGTTAGCAATGTTCTAATTCCGCCGAAGAAGACATCCGACTCCGAAGAGCCGAGCTTCTGGGATGGTGAGGAGATGACTGTTGAGGAGTTCAAGGAGAGACTTGAACCCTTAGTGGAGGAAGAGGAAAATGCTGAGTTATAAACGTTAAGGTGATGCATGGCATGCATAAAAGTACGTTTCATCCTGAAAGATGAAATGCGATTGCTTGGCTATAGATAGTGCAAGCAACTTGATTAGCTTGTATGCATACATGATGGTGCAAATGAATCTGTTTTTATATTAGATGGCTGAAGAAAAATGCTACTGTTCTTCAAGCACAATGAGGGGCACGTGACGTATCATCTCCACTTTGGTTTGGTGGCGCCCGCTAATCGTCCCCACGGCAGGGCTGTAATCTGCAACCTTCCCGCAGCTAAACTATTTTCATCTTTCTCCAACGAACCTCCGTGATCGCCATCCTCAATCAACCTCACTCTCACCACACACCCACCTCTGAGAGGACACCCTCACCCGCGACAGACTACGCTTGTATCCTCTCGAAATCGACATTCAGCCTCTTTATACGTATGGTGTTGAGCGCTTCCTACCTTCACGACGGTCGCCCGGCGGTGGGCTGCTAAGACCTCGGAAAGCCTCACAAAGAACCTCGAGAGAAGGATATAAGCAGAGTCGGAGATTGCGAAGGTTCAGAAAGCGCGACAAAGATGTCTACCAACGGGCTCGTTGCCGATGCTTCCCAAGCTGAGGGCGTGCAGACGGGCATCAAGTTGTCACCTGGCGCGCTGGAAGCGGTTGTGAGTCTCACCTTGCGCATCCATCAGCTGTGCATGGTCAATTCCTATTACTAATACATTGCGCTTCGCTGTATAGACCAAAAATATTGTCGAAGACATCCTCTACGACATAACCACTTCTATCGTCCTCAGCACGCATCGCCATGAAAAACTCCTCCGCATGTCGTCCGCCGCCACGGCCGCCGAATCTCTTGCAATAAGCTCGATAGACCCGTCGGTTGCAAAGAACAATACATCATCACAACCTCCTGCGCCTCCAACTGCATCAACCCATGCTGCTGAATACACCAACGGTCGTGTCTTTCTCAAAGGCAACCCCCTTGCTACAACGCCGGAGATCCTCTGTCCACATTGCAAACTTCCTCGCCTCATGTACCCGATCATGGGAAAGGGTATGCAAAATCCCGATCTCACAAAGGAATATTGCATGTTATATCCATGGGTATCACGATCCGGTCATGATGTTTTCGGCAACCCCTTCCCAACCGACATGGCCAAGTCCAAGAAGGAACGTGAGTTGATGCGCCAACAACAAAAGAATGCAGAAAAGGAATCGGTCGGCACACCCAACTCTCAAGATACAGATATGGCAAATGGTGAGGGGAGCACGGTCAACAAACTCAACACAGGCGGCAAACCTGCTTCATACATCCCCTGGCATACATGTCCAAACTGTAAACGTTCGCTCTTAATCACGCGATTCGCTCAACATCTGGAGAAATGTCTTGGTATATCTGGTCGTCAATCAAGTAGGAATGCTATGGCGAAAATGACTGGACAAAACGGCACCACCACCTCTTCCACCCCACTAGGTTCTCGAATGGGCACCCCAGCCCCCGGTTCCCAACTTGGCTCATCATCACTCTTATTGAAAACAAAATCCGGTAGCCCGATAAAAAAGGAAGTTGACGATGGCAATGATGAGGAAAATGACAAACCTGAAAAGAAGAAGAAGAAATCATCATACATCAAGAAAGCGGATCGGGAGAGATTGGCTAAAGAAGGTGGATTACCTCTTAAAGTAAAAATAAAACCTTCAAAGGACAAGTCTGGAGAAGATAAAGAGAAGGAGAAAGGTGAGGGTAAAAGAGATAGAGAAGGGGACGGTGATGATCCTCCACGCAAAAAAATCAAACTGAGTTTTGGGAAGGATAGCAAGGATGGTGATGGCGGTTCAGGTACTCCACGAGCCTCTGTCGGAGCTTCAGATGCAAAGGCTAGAGCGGTTAGCGAAAGTGGAAGTAATATCGTCGTGGGTTAGAGTGTTGATGCGGAGTAAGTCTGATGCATTTCCATTTAGTCTTCCCATTGAAAGACTATATTGCGGGTATGGTTGCTACAAGGCTGTTGTATACTTAGAATTTCTTTTTCATTCTCTTTTCTTCTTACTGCATGGATTGGCGTTGTGGATGGTTGACTAGGTGGGTTCGTCATGGATATTGAGGGTATGATGAGGGTAGAACTTATACCTTTTTGACCAGTGGATGGCTGTATGGATGGATGGACTGATACCTTTTTCCTTGACCTTTATTCTCACCGGAACATTCGATTTGATTGGACTTGACTTGTTCATCTTGTCAGGTCTGGATTCACTTATGGAGTTTATTTCGAAATGCCTAAGGGTGTTTCTTTTTGCCTTGAGTGGCTTATGGGGTTTAGTTGCGTAGTTGTTAAGACTGCATGAGTATTCATTTTGCTATTTCTTGTGGTTCACGAGCATAGTATTTGAGAATTTTATCAGAGTATTTCCATCTTCTTCAATTTATCATCCTGGATAAACATACCCTTTTAGACTAACCTTGGAAGAAGGGTCATGCCCTGTTCTATACCTTGAAGGAATTATACCTCCTTACCTAGGTAGGATATAGTGGGTATACACGGAAATAGTGTAATTACTAGACTAACTGTATATTTCATGTTCCTGGACTATCTACCCCTCAATTGACTCGAATCATGTCACTATACCTCGGAAGTGATCAACATTGGGCAATAATATATAAATGCAACGTCATAACTCGATTCTATCAACCAATCTCAAGCTCATTCAATCAACCTTCGTCAAAATGTTGCTCCCTTCACCTCGTCACCTGGTCCCCCTGGCATTATTATTTCTCTCTCCAACAACTACGGCAACCAATTCCTCCAAACAAAACATAATCGTCGACACAGACATCCTCGGCGATGTAGAGTACGTACCTCCCCACCCCATAACCCATCCCTCCTCCCATCAACCTAACACATCACCCCAGCGACACAGCCGCCCTCCTCCTAGCAACCACGCACCCATCCGCTAACCTCCTCGCTGTAAACATCAACACACAATCCCGATACTCCGCGCTGGCCACCTCAGCACTCCTATCCCACTACAGCAACAACAGTGCAAACATACCAATTGGGGTCCGTAGACCCATCACCAATGAAACCTACTTCGACGACCGGTTCTTTCAGTTTGGTGAGTATGCTAGTAAAGTGGCGTATCATTGGAAAGGAGGAGTCTTGGATTGGGATGGGGGTGTTGAGAAGGCCGAGGATGCGGTGAGTGTTTATAGGAGGGTGTTGGCGAGTCAGGAGGATGCGAGTGTTAAGATTGTTTCGGTTGGGTTTTTTGAGAATGTGGGTTTATCTTTTCTTTTCTTGATTCATGCTTTGTGTTTTATTCTTAAAGTCATCTTCATCTTTCTCTTTGGCTTTATATCCTGGTTCTATAATACTTCCTCCCTTTAAACCCGCCCATCCAAACACCCAAAACTAACCCCCCACCTCACAGCTCTCCGCCCTCCTAAACTCCACCGCCGACGCCATATCCCCGCTCTCCGGGCCCTCCCTCCTAACCTCCAAAGTCACCGAATTCATCGTAATGGGGGGCACCTACCCCACGGGGCACGAATTCAATTTCTACAGCAACAACCCCTACGCCGCACGTCACGTAATCCACTCCTTCCCCCCCTCAATCCCAATAACCTACTCCGGGTACGAGCTCGGGAAATCCGTCGTCTCAGGCGCCAAGCTCTCCGTTTCCGGCGCCGAGATCAACGATCCCGTTGCTAAGGCCTATAGTTTGTATAATGGGTATAATACTAGTAGGTACTCTTGGGATCCGTTGACTGTGCTTTATGCGCTTGAGGGGATGGAGACGGGGATGTTTGAGTTTGCGAATGAGTACGGGAGGAATTTGGTGTTGGAGAATGGGACGAATGTTTGGGTTTGGGATGAGAGTGTGAGGAATCAGAGGTGGTTGAGGTTTAAGGTTGATAATGAGACGGTTGGGGCAAGGCTGGATGAGTTGTATGCGGAGGGGGCGGAGATTGGGGTTAGTTTGAGGGGTTGAGTTAATGAAGTGTGGTGGACTTAATGGGTGATGTTTAAATAGATGGAAGTAAGATCGCATTACCATAACTTCTCCTCTCCGAGACATAGAACTTTACAATAAGCTTCTTCATACGCGTTTCCAGGAAGCGTAAACGAGACCTTGTACTGTATAAGTCCTTTGCAGATCTGTAAGTTAAGAGATTGATATTCATTAAGCATACAGGTCGAATACACATGACTCAATGTCAAAAGTAATGATAGCAGAGGCAATTAAAGGAAGGAATGGATGCACTATAATGAGAACGATACTCAAGTCATTGTGAGCAGAGTTTCATATTATTAACATTTCTATTTATATTCGCGTTGTATGGGTTCTCATTTATCCTCTATATACCCGAAAGGGTTCCTCTTGAAAGTGTGCGATGCATCAACAATCAGAATAGTATTTAGAGCTTAGCAAGGACAGCATCGGCACCGGAGACCTAAGGAGAAAGCGTAAGCAAAGTGATGATAGAAGTTCCAGGATCGTAGCCAAACTTACTGTGACCTGGCCAGGAGAAGACTCATTCTCGGCATAGGTGATCTTTCCGTTATCGATGATGATAGCCCATCGACCGTTACGGTCACCAAAACCAGCAGGCCAGCCGTATTCCTTGGAGAAGAAGGTCTTGGTGTCGCTGAGGAAGAGCTACACGATTCCACCAGTTAGTTATCTCTTTCATTGAAACCAGATAGATCAGACAAGGCTTACAATGTCATCGTTCTTGACGCCGTTCACCTTGCCCCAAGCGTTCATGACGAAAGCATCGTTGGATGCAATGACAGCTACGATATCCACACCCTTTGCTTTGAACTCGTCACGCTTCTGGATGTAGGGGGGTAGGTGGTAAGCCTGGCATCCGGGGGTGAAGGCACCTGTAAGATGTATAAATCAGCACATTGTCCGATATGTCTTCGGGGGATATGTGTGTACCAGGAACGCTGAACAAGACGACCTTCTTGCCCTTCCATTCCTTGCTAGCATCATATGGTTGAGGACGTCCGCAAACGGTTGGGTCTTCTTCGGTGATAGGAGCCCAGCTAGAATCATCGAGTTAGCTTTATTCCTTGAAGCGGTTGGGAAGAGGAGAGCAGAAGAGTAGGAGGTGTCTGGAAAGATGACAGGTCACTTACTCGAACTGAACGCCTTCGGGGAAAGAGTCGCCTGGTTGGAGAGGTGCCATTGTGATTGATTAAAGTGCGTGTACAAAGAGCAGAGTGAAGAATTGCTTTTGCGGGCTGCTTAGAGGTATATAAGGCGTATACAAGAGACGGTTGATTTGAAAAAGTGGTGGTGAAGTCCGTTAGCGGAGCGGCCTAGGCGGGGCAGCTTTACAAAGCTCGAGGGTGGTGGGGGTGGTTGGTTCCGGAATTGCGTCATCATACTACCTCGAAACGTTACGCAGCTCCGGTCACGACCACCTTGATGGGCAGTCCAGCCTGGACGCAGGATCACGCCTGGTCAGGTATTTGGAATTCTTTTGTGACCACCCTCGGCATCCTCTTCGGCACCATCTGCGGCATCTTTTCTAAGTCAGCCTGCATAGTCATTGCTGACTCACGCTGCTCTGTATGAGTAAGTCATTCTATTCTCCGCATATTGCTGGAGAGGAGAATGCTTGCAGTTCCTTTTAACTGCTCCGATCGGCTTCGGATCGTGAAAGCGGCTGCTGTTAGCTCGAAAATCAGGCAACATTTAACCATCAAGCTGACTGTTTAATAGTAATCCGATCGATTGACCATGTAAAGATCGTGGGCAATTCACTATAAAGGTCCGTCTAATGCTAACAGTAGAAGTCAAACTCCATCACAATCCAAAGCCAGCCAAATTCAAACCACCAGAATGTCTCTCCCTCCGCCCTACACAGCCGAAACAGCGCAGCAAAAGGTCAAGAAGGCCCAAGACCTCTGGAACACTCAGTACGTTCTACATCCTTTTCTCAACCACCCTTCTTACAAATCCAGGGACCCTAAAACTGTCGCCAAAGCCTATACCGAAGACTCCATCTGGCGCAACCGCCATCACTTCTTCACCGGTCGTGCCGCCATTGAGGAGTTCCTCACCAAGAAATGGAACCGCGAGAAGAACTACCGTCTTCGTAAAGAGTTGTTCGCTTTCACTGACAACAAGATTGCCGTCCAATTTTGGTACGAGTACCAGGATGCCGAGGATGGGATGAAATGGAAGAGATGTTATGGCTTGGAGGATTGGACATTTGCTGAAGATGGCAGAATGCGAAAGAGACAGATGAGTGGAAATGATGTCGAGATTACCGAGGCGGATCGCTGGTACAAAGAAGGAGTCGATGTCAATAAAGTTGAGATTAGCGAGGCACATTGGTGAAGGTCTAACGTGGCCTCAGGCTTGGGTTTTCCAGTAGCCCGGAGAATGCGAATGGCAATACTCTTTCCTCAAATTTCTAAAAAGGGGTATCATGCAAAACGCCTGCCAGGCCAAAAACCAAATAGATCATACTCAACCCCGGTATTTCACGCTGGAGGTGTATCATGAATAACGACCAAAAGGAATTTCGAATCTATAACCTTGTTAGAATTATCCGTGACGCTTCTTGGAGAGTAAGAGCTTACCGGGTACAATGACCAGCTCATTCTTCTTCGTCCTCAACCTCAATAATTTAACCTCATCCTCCGCATCCAGTCCTTCGACTAATGTTCCAGCCGAACTCATGAATGTCCATACCATTCTTGCAACACTCTCCGCACGAAGTATACCACCCTCTGTCCGTCCATTGGAGAAGTTGTTGTCCGGTGCGGTATCGATGGCTGCGGGGAGGGTACTATTCGGGTTTGGAGATGAACTATTGGAAATGAGGCCAGATGTCCGTACGATCGCTCCGGTATCGCGTGATAACACGAGGGTACTCTGTACGCCAGGCTTCTGGCTTAGGCGCGTGAGGAGCGCAATCGTGTGGTCGGGCTAGAATATGGTAAGTTTGGTTACTTGGGACTTGAGTTGTGGTGGGTGGGACATACAGCGGGCGAAGCCATGATCAATATGTAGGGATGTGGTTTTTTGGAATATAGGAAAGGTTTGAGGGGAGATCTCTGGTTTATGAAGTCGATGTTGGAGGGGGGAATGTTGTTATCGAAAGCTTCACCGAGCCCACACTTGAACTAGCACCAAATAGGGGCTAGTTTGGTGTCGGCGTTTTCTCTTGCCGACCTTCACTCCGCTGAAATCAAGCTCCCATGTCTACACTGCTTATTTTATGATGTCTACAAAAGTTTGTATTATCTAACATCAAATATACAAAGATGAAGGTTAAAAATGGGTTCTAAAGCATAGAAAAAAAAGAAGTAGGATATTTAGGTAAGCCTTCAAATTCGAGGACGCATAATTCATGTTACTGATTCAGGATACAGCAGATTAGAAAAGAGGATAAAAATAGAATACAAAGCCTCTTGGATACTTGAATAATTTGGTCTCAAGAAATTGGCAATCGTAGAATAAGCTTGGAGTAAAACGCCACAAACGGAAGCTATTGTCCTCGACAACCGAATCGAATTAGAGGACTAGATCTCCCTCAGCAAGACCCTATGCAGCCAAAGCTTCTAGAGGCACATTACAAAGATGACCGGGTAGTTTACAGAGAAACTATTTTGGACTCGACCAAAAGGGACTCTTTTATACCGTTAATAAGTTTCAAATTCCCGCCAAGCCTTGAAATGCCCAACCATCTTCGGAGGTTGAATTCCAAAGTTTTTTGTGCTCCTTACATAATGGCCGCGCTATATTATCATCAGTTCAAAGGCGTTAATTGATAGTTATACTTCCAACTCGATTCAACAAATCCGATGAAGTTAGACTTGATTGGAGAGGCCAGCCACTTTCCCCATGAGGTCCGTGCCCGGGCCGATGGATCGACGACCAGGTATTTAATCCATGAACTCCCACCTTCAATAGCCGTGCTTCCATCTCGTCATCAGTAAGCATCAGGTTCCAGCGATTCCATATTCATTCTACTTCCTGAATAGCACTTCCTTGGGCTCTAATATCTTCCTTATTCAAATATCAAATTTTCCCAAAACTGATCATCAGCTGATTTTCTTTCATCATTTCATCAACCTTCCTCCACCAGCTCCACCATCTCCATCTCCAATTAAGGATGACTACCAAAGAGAATACGCCTCCAAACCAACCATACACTACCCCCTCACCCACCGCCCCTATAAATTTCCAACGTTCCATCTACCGCGCACTCCGTAAACCCCCCTTTTCCACCAAACCTTCAGAATGGCAATCCCAGTCCCGCGCCATTCTCCCATTAGAAAACTACAACTACATCGACTGCTCCGCAGGCACAGGAAGTACCTACGAAGCCAACATCTCCGCATTTCGACAATACAGACTCCGACCATCGATGCTTAATAACGTCACCCAACGAGATCTCTCCGTCGAACTATTCGGCAAGAAATACGAAAGTCCAATTCTAGCCGCTCCAATTGGCGTACAGGAAATTGCACATCGAGACGCCGAAGAAGCCACCGCACGAGCTTGCGCAAGTGTCAAGGTTCCAATGATTCTATCTACAGCCGCAACCCGCACGATCGAGCAAGTAGCCGACGCGAACGGGGAATTCGGAGCGCGATGGTATCAGCTTTATTGGCCACGGCCTCAGGCTGAGGAAGTTACAGTTTCTCTCTTGAATAGGGCTAAGAAATCTGGATTTGAGGTTTTAGTCGTAACGTTGGATACGTTCATGATAGGTTGGCGGCCTAATGACCTCGATGAGAGCTATCTACCTTTTGTATATGGCCAAGGATGCCAAATCGGTTTCTCAGACCCCGTTTTCAATAAACTATATGAGGAGATGCAAGCCGCTGACACGCGTCCTACGACTGCCAAACTAGCTGAAGCATGGGATATGCTCAAACGCCCAGATTCGCTTTTCGGATCCGCGAAGGTGCTGACAAGTGCAAGAGAGATGAAGAAAGCGGCTGCCTGGATGGAAGTGCTGAATTCAGGAACATATCGAGAGTGGAAGCATTTAGAGATTTTGAAGAAGCATTGGGATGGGCCGATTGTACTGAAGGGTATTCAAACTGTGGAAGATGCTCACAAGGCAATCGAATACGGAATGGATGGTATCATTGTCTCGAATCACGGTGGAAGGCAACTAGATGGTGCGATTGGCTCTTTAGACGCTTTGGCCGAAATCACCGCAGACGAGAAGGTCAAGAGCTCGGATTTGACGGTCCTCTTTGACAGCGGCATTCGAACGGGTAGTGATGTGCTTAAGGCGGTGGCGCTTGGAGCCAAGGCAGTCTTAGTAGGACGACCGTACATTTACGGTCTTAGCATTGGTGGGGAGGAAGGTGTGAGACATGTTCTGAATTGCATGCTGGCTGATACGGATAACTCGCTTGCGAATCTGGGGAAGAAGAGTTTAGGAGAGTTGGGAAGAGATAATTTGAGGGCTGTAGGATATTTGCCCAGGCTGTAGATATGGTTTGTTGTGGTGATGGCTTCCTATTGTTAAGTAGTTATAATACATATGTGCTATTGCACAATTCTCTAATGTAAAATGAAGCATAATCAAACCTTAAGGTAAAGTCGAGTCGAAAACTTATTGTAGAACCCTCTCAGTAGGTACAACAAATTCTAAGTGTCGAGTGCAACCTGGCGTTACATTGTGAAGTTCCGTGATAGTGTTTGTTGTAGAGATGCGCCTTACAGCTGCCATGGCTGACTACCATCCAAGGTCACATATCTCTTCACTAGATTTGCTGGTATATTTGCGCCTGCACTGTCACCACACGATAAGCTCCGTGTATGATTTGAATTCAAATCGGTTTGAATGACCGCTGAACATGTCACCAAGACGCCGAACATGGTAGGGGAACGAATGTATAGCTCAGTTGAGGATGCGTAAATAGGTACCTATACCTTAAGCAACGTATTACCCGTGTATGTTTGTATCAAGGATATACAGCGGTGACTGTCATAGGACTGGTATATATCCACAGCTTCTGAGGAAGGAATCTGGAATGTGAATTGCATAAGAGATGATTCTTTCAACGTGAAATCTTTATGATGCCGGTGGTATAATTCATCGATTTTGATGATGTGAAAGACTGTCGAGAAAGGGTTCTTAGTTGAGAAGTTAGATGTAATATCTTCGAAACAGTGGGGGCGGAGCGTGATTGTCCTCGTTGGTACCCAAAACTAATGCCATTTTGCGGAAATATAGAGTTGAAAGGTGAACAAGGTAAATAAGAGAGCTATATTGTAGGTAGCAATAACCTCTCGCATAGAACAGAAAGTAACCTCCAACCTCTACCTAAGCAGAAAGTTGGTTAAAAGACGTGTATTCGCTTCAACGTATAGAACAGCGAGTACCATATATCAAGACTAAAGAGCGTGTTTTCTCGTCAAGGAATGTCATAGAAGTCAGTCCACCTCCACGGAGCGCTTCAAGAGACGTATTCATCATAGAACTGAGTACCTAGATGGTCTTCAGAGGCAGGTCACTTGACTTGGAACGACTTTTATGGGCCCGTGCACGCTCGCTTAAATCGGCGCTAGCTACAAGTACTAAGCCGGTTCCTATCACCTCACATTCACCTTCACCTTCACCTCTACACCTCACTCAACCCTATCAACCCAATGGACTATCCACCCGAAGCACTACTACAGCAACGACGAGTTGAAATGTTGGAAATTCGAGCAGATCGGCCGATCAACGCCGATGGCGCACCCTAAGGAACGTTGGTTCAGTCGAACGATGGAAAAATCGATTTTCGTTCACAAGCATCTTGGGAAGTACTACATCTCTGGAGCGCCACCGGCTGTATGGTTTAGAGTTCCTCGGAACTCGTGTCGGTTCGAATTGACGCGGTTGCCGACGTCCTGACACAATGGCTTGACGCCAACATCTACTTCTTTCAATACGACACAAATGTCGATTTGCCCAAGTACCCATTTTCCGCCAAGTGCGGTTGCCACCTCGGAGATTCCTGTGTCGAAGGTAAAGGCGTCGCTTTTAGGACGGGGAAGTTCGTCTGCTCTCCCCGCAACCACAACCACGGACTATACCATGTGGACTGTATCCTGGCGCAACTCTTCAATGGATCGTGCACATCGACGGAGACCGCGTTCGACAAGGTCAAAATGAGGTGCAATTATTGCCCCTTCGTTGAGAATTCGCCAATTCCTTCATTTGAGCTTCTCAACCCGGCGAATATCTCACTCAAATCCTGTTTCGAGGTCATTTCGTCCTCTGATTTCGACTCTGCCAATCCCTTCTGCTCAGGATTCGATGTTGTGAACATGGGCGAGCTTTGGCAATGGAAACTAGACAAGTTCACGTTGGCGGATTTGTTGTTTGGCTACAAACCAACCGACCCTGACCTAGATCCGTTTGGTTTCGCCTTCAACATCAAAACGGACTCGGTGAAGCTTGCTGACCACGAGCGTCCTTTTCGTCGGAATTCATATTTCCATGCACTGCAATCGTTGATTACGGATTTCGAAAAAGTTCATATTGGTTCGGCTTTGCCATTTCATCCGGAAACGTTCATCATCTCGAAAGAGCGTGTGCGGATATCCTGACTTTGCGGTCTTCTATGATGCTGGCGGTTGCTTTCTGGGATATTGTTTGTCTTCACTTGGACACTAAGGGTTTCTCTTTACATGTTTCTCTAAGGGTATAGCGAAGAGGTTGGGGCATTCATGAGGCGTTAATGGGTCATCAATTTAATCTGTCTTCGATCCAACTTTGAGCACAGCTCTCCGTGACATTTCTTAATATCTCCATAAAGCTTCCATGACGCTCTTTAAAAACCAGTAAACCACCAGTAAATCCTTACTCTTATCCAGCAGTTCTCAAAGAACGCATGTAGTACCTCTTTAACAACCACGTACGGAGGCGCCTTTCAAAAGTATCCGAGCACCCCTCCTTATGCTAAGGGCCCAAGGCAGCTAGTAACCAGCTGTGGGCGCCTCCTACCTCCTAATGCCGAGGACCCTACCTCCTACTAGCTTAGAGGTATTATGGGAGGTCATACCCGAATACTTTGGAAAGTGCCCAGTTTTCGAGTCCAGGTGATAGTACATGTTTATCATATGCTAAAGAGGGTATACCTCCCTTCAGCATATTAAACAAAGCCTAAATCGGCCTTGTCTTAAAAGCGTGTATTCATATTAACACATAAAGCAGAGCTCGGATCAAAAAGTATCTTGTTTTAATCTTGTTTTAATTGATACATAACCTCCCGTAAAGAAAAGAAAAAAAGGGAACTCATTCAGAAACGCCTTCGCAACGTCAAATCCCACAAAGTAAAGAAGAAGAAGAAATGACCTGATGTGATCCCGACAAGAAGAGAGACTAACACGGCATCAGGGACTAAGTCCCTATGATAGTAGGTTAGATGTCATCTTCTTCAGGGACCAAGTCCTGAGGGTTCCTTGGTGTTGCTCGATCGACAGTCCTTCCAGACACGATCGGTACCTCCATCAGGCTTGATCTGTTTGGAAAATACCCGGGGACCTCTCGGATCGCTGCGTATACCTTATCTTGATTGATAACGGGAACACTCTGGGGATCTTTAACGCCATCGTAGCCTTCCATAATATTGACGCATGCGAATATGTATAAGGTCTTAACGGGGTGGCACCAAGTCCGGGTAGTGCAAATATCTGGAATGCTCACTACGCTGGCCAGTGGTGCCAGGAGGTCATAGATGCGCTGGTCATGTCATCGAGTTTCCGAAGACCAAAAGTTCCTCTGCTCAATGTCCGACATCCTTTTGTTGGTGATGAGGCCATCACCGACGTTGTAGTCGTCCAGTTTGGGCGGAGTTGCCTTTTAAAGGCATCCGGGCATCATCGAGAAGGACTAAACCTTGCTCTAGCACTCCCGTTTTGGAGACCATGGACTTCTTATAATGGCACGAGACTGATTTCTTGTCCTCCAATAACAACGCTTAGCAATGGGGGTTGGGTCCGTTAAGTAAACTGCCTTAGGCGCCTTCTGCGTCCGTATGTAAAGGGACCAAGTTAGCTTAGTAGCCAACTTTAGGCGCCGCCTGCTTCCTTATATTGAGGACCTTACTCCTTATTAGCTCGGTCGTATTATGGAAGGAGTATCCGCATACCTTTGAAAGACACCTCCGTATCTAAACTCTTGATTGAACAACGCGGCAGCTCTATGAAGGCAGTATGGGTGGAATCGGCTCTTCATCCCCATCCGAAGTGAGGTTAATGACTTCGAATTCTCGCTTGACCTAGAAAGAGAAATGTGAGTTTCCATGATGTTCGAGGTTCCAGCTATAGCATACCTTTACTTCCGCATTACTCCTTGCGTGATGGCGACGTGACTGGCTGCCGAAAAGGTGGATGATAGTCTGGCGGAGGAGTAGTACTTGTAGGTGTTGTCGCTATTGCCCAGAACACCAACTCATCACTATTGTTTACATGCCTAAACAGCACTCTTTCTTGGCAGGTGCCTCTAGCCGCACTAGTATAAGGAAATCTTTTGAACGCTTTCACCAACTCTCCTTCAACTCACATTTCTTTCACCTCCTGCACACTGGCTTTTGTAGTCATCTTCACGGTCTTCCGACCACTAAATCTTTCTCATCTTTCTCCCGCAGCCGCGGCT